>WOUI01000332.1:0-38296 GCA_012184565.1 Aspergillus floridensis | reverse complement strand
GGGGGGGGGGCTTATTTTACCCTGTCCCAGCCTACCAGGATTATTTCGACTATCATTGGTGCTGTCCCCATGAATCTCAATCGATGCTTGAACACACTAAGTTCCTATTTCGATCTTAGGGATTCCAGTGCGAAACGCCGAAATGCAAACCTCCTACTCCACATGGTGATTCAGCAAAATTGCCGATCGACCCAGGTTCCAGGGACTTTAGCAAACCTCCAGTATCCTTTACCATAGCTGATTGGGAAATCTGGTGGTACAAATGTTTCAAATCCAGGTCAGATTTGAAAAACACGTAATAATTGAATATCTATCATGGATGCTGTTCATACTCGTAGTCCAGGTAGACTTAATTTTCGATAGCCAACTAAGAAATGCCCAGGGAAGGAGGGGAGGAGGGGGAATGGTTAGTATTTACTAGGTAGTTAGTACCTAGCAACTGAAGCGGTGGGGGAAGTACAGTATTTACTGTTACGGAGTAACGAGTAGTGGACCAACTAAACAACCCAAGGTATGGCTGGTATGGATGGATAAATTTTAGTCTACCCGGGGGAGATCCCGAGCATCTGGAAGATTGACGGACGATGATCCAATTCCATGATCCGCGTTAAAGTTTAGTTTTTAGTTAACTTAACTACTGCCTGTCCACTAACCACTTAGTCAGGGCTCTCCCCAGAAGCAAAACCTGCCCTTAGTGGTCGTGATCTCTGACGTTCGAACATTCCATCAGTGGTTCTTCCCCTCCCACATCTGCGCCTCATGCATTCCTCCATTTTCTTTTCGTTTGTTATTCTTCTTCTTTGCTTTTCTCTTCTAGTATCGTCTAGCTCAGTCTTGTTTTGTTTTGGTTCTTTCGCTTGATTGTCACTCTCTCGCAGTGAACTCTGTTTGGCTGACTCTAATCTGGTTCTCATCTTCCGGTTGATCACTCGCCCAGTCGCCTACATTACAGCGGCCACATCCTGCGGTATACCAGCAGTCGAGGAGATGAGAGCGAGGACGGGGAAGACAACCCCAAGTCGGGTGCATTGCATCTGCCAGAGGTAATTTACGGTCACCGATACACTCTGAAGTAAGATTGTTACGATCATGATCTGCTGTCCATTCTCGAGGTGATGATTCGAGGTGCATGAGGCGGACCCAGTCAAGCCATGGGACGATCCACTTGACCGGACAGAATTAGACACCCAGATCTGTGATCATATTGTGATTTCTGGAGTGGATGTGGACAAATTACACTACAAGAGCAAACCAAGGAAACGGATCCATTAGCACATAATAGGATTATTGGTTTTAATCTTCGAGTGTTTTCTTTGTCTCTGAGTGTAGAGTCAACCTAAAACTAGAACGATTGATTGAACTCGACATACTTAGCAGGTATCAGGCAGCAAGATGAGGAAGGCGAGTGTGGATTCAACGTAGTAGTTTAAAAAATAATTAATGAAATTAAAAACTGTTGGAGTAAATACCTTGATCATAACATCGCTCAGAGAAAGGGAATAAAAACGAATCCCGAAAAGAAAATAAACTCGCAATAAAAATAAATTTGAAGGAAAAACAATTACTTACTTCCCCCAAAGAATTCCGAACCATCTTTCCCACCCCCCTCCCTCTTTTCTTCCAAGTGAGGGATGGGGCGACAGGAAAGAAGCTCACACTTGCACGCTGTTCTCTCTTCTGCTCCTTCACCTAATACAGTAACTCGGCCATATAATAGAACAGATTTAACCTCTCACTTGAGTCCTTTCGTCCCCCGGTTTCCCCTGCCAACAAAGGAACCTCCACCACTTCCCCCCCCTCTCCGCCAGGCACAACCCTTCAACCTTGGAACACAAGTGCAATATTAGACAAATTTACGCTTCTATCGATAATCCTAAGACATCCCTTCCACTTGGCCTGCGTCTCCAAATCAATTGTCTCCGTTATCCCCTTGCTGGACTGTACTGTCTTTCCTATAACTACAACATCCTTCTGCTGCAACTGAGACACAGACAACCCATTTCGGCTTCATCCTCTACGATTCGACCGTTATTCCCACCCCTCTCGCACTTACTTCCGCTTGTCGTGGGAACAAAGGATCGAGAACATCGCGTCTACTGGGCGACTTATCGATTTCTATCCACCCCCATCCGTCATCATCGCGGTGATCACGTCTATCCCCCTCCTCTCGTCTACTGCGTCTACTTCCACCTTGTTCGTTGTCTTTTAATCCAGAGACAATCGCGCCTCCTAGGAAACGGTTTGACTCGAGACTCGGGTTTCTACCAATCGAAGACGTCTTTTCTCTCCCCTTCCAGAGGGACTTGTCGCGGTTACTAGAGAAACTCTATAGTCTACATTCCTGGCCTTGCGTAGGCTCTCCAAAGGCACGCGACGCGCCTCTTGATTTTGACTCTGGTCCTTTCCCTCGCTACTCCTTTGGGGACTAGCTAAGCAATGACTTCTAACTGTAAGTGCGATCGGCTTTTCTGTTCCCTTCACAATATATGACCGGGAGATTTGTTTATTTCACCTCGCCTGTCCTCCTCCATTCCCCAACCTCGCACCCTCTCTTTCTTTCTCAGCTCTATTCCCAACCCAGGTTGGCCTTCCTTCATTCTTGCTATTGCTTGTGCATCCCGCTCAGCAAATCCATCACTCTCTAAGGAAATCATCCTCACTGTCCCTCTCTATCTCTTGTTGAGATCACCGATAACTGTCTGTTGATCGATCTTGGTACCCCGTTGCCGTTCACTACTTGTATACCTTCCTCAGCGGACCTTGCCACATTCCCTAATATACTAATAATAACCCAACCAACCCGCGCTTGTTGTGTCATATACCCGCATCTGACGCAGTACACATCACTCCTCAACTTCCTTATATTGTTGTTCTCTCCCAACTGCGTGGAGCTCCCATCTGCAATCACCTCCCCGCATCCGCTTGTGACGTTCCAACCGAAACTAAACAGTACGTCGGACAGGTGCCAAACTCGAAATTCCTCCTGCCCCGCCTCGCAAAGACCGTGAGGAGAACGAAGAAATGAGACCCCAGGGTAGCATGTCTGATCGTCTAACTGTCGAAGTCGATTGTACATCCCTGGGCTCGAACGAGTGCCCCTCAATGACTAGCTTTTCGCCTCTCGATTCACCAAAGACCACGCCTACCAGTGTTTATAGTCACGGGTCTTTGCAGTCCCCTGGCTGGCACGAGGGCGGATCGTTCCCCAGTCAGGCCTACGAGCGGCACACCGGGTCAACGCCCATGCGCAGTGCATTTCGCTTGGCCAGTATGACGTCGAACGATGTGATGGGGATGCCTTACTCCAACATGGAGCCCCAGGAGCGCATGCCGATGACCGACTTCTTGTCTGGATATGATGAGAATGTCGAACAATTTTGGATCCCTTCAGAAGCACCCAAGACATACGAGCATGGAGTACACGGGCTCCCGTACCCTCCGCATATGCACCACTACACTACAATGGCTCGCCCGAATTATCGCCAGCACCATGCACCATATCTTCCAGAATCTGCAACCAACCCTTGTCTATCGCGCTCCATCTTCCATCATCAACATGAACGGATTCCAACTTCCATGTCAATGGGAAATATGATTCCTTGGATGGCTCCGCCCGCAGAATCGATTGCTCCACAGACGATTGCGCCCTCTCAGGTTGCCCCGGTCACCCCACCTCCGTCATACTCGGAATTCCCAGCATCGCTCGGTACCTTCAAGACACACACCCCAGCCACTCCAGTGCGGTCCTGCTCACTGGGTAGTGGCTCTGGATCGGATACCCCTATCTCTCGCCTGTCAGGTAGCATGGACTACATGGATGACTTTAGTCAATCACCAGTCTACCGGGACGGTCTTGTTCGAGTGCAGCGTCAGCCCTCTCGCAAGACTGCCCGGAAGCAAGCCTCTAAGCAGAGCATGAGCCTGGAGAACCTACCATCTATTATCAAGCAGGTGCAATTTAAGTGCAAAGAGCCCGGGTGCAAGGGACGCTTTAAGAGGCAAGAGCACCTGAAGAGACATATGAAGAGCCACTCTAAGGAGAAGCCCCATGTTTGCTGGGTCCCTGGGTGTCATCGCGCATTCTCCCGCAGTGACAACCTTAACGCACATTATACGAAGACCCACAGCAAGCGAGGCGGCCGCAACCGTTACGTTGCCACCTTAGACGAAAACAGTCCCGACTACAACCCAGAGTATCGCGGTCAGCTGACCCCTGATGGGCGACCGCTTTATTCTCAAAAGCACGACGAGACCATGCCCGGCACTCGTCACATGAGTGTCGAGTGGGACGATTGAAAGCGGGCGGAAGATTAGGACAGGCGGACCAAACCATGATACCCTTGGCGAACAGGTTGCCATTTCTCCTTTTTGGTCTTAGATGGGGACAGACACACCGGGCCAGGCAGACCCGGTCGGCGCTTCGCGGCGTTTTTTTTGTAAAACATACCTGGTTATATACACCGGATAATTTCCTTTGTTGGTTTTGATGTTGCATATCCTTTTTCTTTCTTCAAAGTTCGTTTCCTATCCCTCTTTCATTTCTCCATCCATTGCCCACAAAATGTGTCTTTGGAAGGCTGAGGAGGCTTATCCCTATATCGAATAATAATGCATTGAACGCTACAACAAAAGCATGAGAAAGTTTTTGTACACTTCAAGTGATCGCTGTTTGTCTGCTATGCTTGATCTGATTGATCTTATTGACTACTGGACATCATTCGAGGAGCTAATAACCGATGGATTGTGGATGAAAGTCCGAATGAAGACTATGGAACGCCAGTGGAAAGAGAAGGAAGGAATGAAAGAGCTATTTTTTTTTCTGTCAGGTCTGATGCAGAACTTTTTTTCCTTTGTCTTGTATTATGATGGATCAAATCTTGACTTTCTTTTTACTTTTTCTTTTTTCTCTCTTGTGGGGGTTTTGACCCCCCATACAATGTACTGTCAAGTGGAGCTTCGATGGCTCAGCATGGTTTCTAAAGAGTCCGTTGGATGGGCTGGAACACATCAACTTAGCCCAGGCGTGGGGCTAGCAAGATCGGGCCGAGGTAAAGTCTGTCTCAGAATGACAGCCCGTCGTCTCCAGGGGAAGCCAAAAGGATGGACTTGTGTAGAATTGGGGGTCAATGGGTGGATGTATCATGTCAAAAAATTTAGTTTGTTTAGTTGAAAAATGGTGGAGATGTGTACATTCAGTGATGGGCCTGTTTCTCCACTTATCCACATTTCCACTCACAATGGCAGATTCCCTATTGGCGGAAGGTCTGCCGCTTCTTATGGATCTGTTGGCTCTTACCGATACCTCAGGCAGTCTAGACTCAAAGCAGACAAACACATCCACTTTGGAACCCAGAGCGTATGTACACGGAGTACTCGAGTACTCATACTCAAAGCAACTACTACTGCAATGAAAATGCCAGATCTTCCCGATAGCTAGTCACATACTGAGAGTACTAGGTAGTACTGAGTATGTACAGTACTGTACTTGCTCTCAGACAAACACAATCAATCAATCTCCTTTTTCCGTCCTCAACTCCCCCATCCCCGCATCACCTTTGTTTTTTGGTGCACTGCCTCGATTATCTCTCGGCTTCCTTCTCCCCACTCTGGGTTCCAGCAACCGGGATGACCTCAAGCCTCTGAAGCCCAGAAAACAATAGTCCCACATGCCAAGACCCGTGGTTATCGAGGTCTGAGACCTGAAGATATTGGATTCACCTCCCTAGACAGTCATTTATGGTGTTAACAGCAGCACATATCTCCGCCTCCATGGGGTAGGTCGCACGGAATGCTGGCATCTGACTTTTTTACCCCCGATCCGTCCCAGATTACTGGGCCACGGCACACCGCTAATCGTCTTACCATTCGATCGGGAGAGATACACGCTGAATTCGATGGATATCTCGGGGTCCATGCGGTAAAACATACCGTTTATCGATATGCACTTATCTTTCCCCTTTGGACTATCGCTCTGTCCGTGGGCGACACTGCGGGATTCAGATTGCTTTCTATGTTCCTCTTTTGACAGAGGCTCAGCAAGCCACTAGGTGCCTATCACTATCGATGATACAGGCTCGGTTTCCAAAGCGTGCTTTCCAATACAGATGACTAGCATGGTAGACTAGCTCGTCTGTTCTCAAACCCATACTTCATGTCTTCTCGACTTACCAATTCCCTAGACGATCCTTCAAGTGTTGCACATGGCAAACGCGAGATCAGCAGCACAGATCGGTCCAGCTCCAAGCCGTTTGCGTGACGGGCCTTCGTGACATTGACTCTTGATGACTAATCTTAGAATCAGGTTGAAGGTGAGCGTCCATAAGAGGTCTTATACATGCGGCTTGGCTACTATTCGTTTCGATAATGCTACAGCAATCAATGTGTGATGTACTCTGGCAGAAGTCATACTCGATTGGTCATTCTTTGTAAGTCAAAGAATCACGCTCGACTTCCTCGGTGCCGCGAACCGGCGGATACAGAATTTGTGCTATGAAGTACATCTCTGGCCTGGGTAGTTTGTAGCCTCTAGGAAAGTACCTGTAATGTACTTCATGCTATCTGAGTGCCAGCAGGATCCTAGCGTTCAAAGTACCAAGTACTAGTTCCTGGTTCGTGGCCCTGGGCTTGGCTTCTAGCCCATCACGCGTCAAATTCAGACCCGGGTGATGTACAATCCAAGGGAAAGGTAAAAGCTACCCTCCACTACGCGAACTTTTAGTCTTCGGGAACTGATACTTAAGGTGCATGTGGAATGGAATCCAACCCCTGCCCCTGTGGAGGTGTGAGATCGTGTCACCAAATGTGGATCGATGCAGCAAAACTGTCCTGTCCAGATTGGCGACTTACTGTAAGAGGCCATGCCGGCCATCGGGAGCTGGCCTTGGCATGAACGGTGTTGAATGGGAAAACCATATACGCATGCATGTTCTGCAGGGCCCGCCCCAATTTCGACTAGTTCGCAAACAGCCGCGGGGCTCTTGAATTATACAAGCTGTGCCAAGGTTGGCGTTCCAAGAAGATTCGAGCGTGCAATGTACTCATCATGTACGTATGTACTGGGCAATGTTCGTGGGCTTGTCTACTACCTACTGCTGAGGCATGCGCCAACACAGATGAGAAATGCCACGGGACTTTTGCCATCAGCCCCAGTTATTTCAAGAGAGCACCTGCATCAGATCAGACTCGAAGTACTAGGTGGTATCCCCGAGTCGCCACCTATCTACAACCTTTAGATACTACCTCGACAACTTCACGCCCTCAGATTGAGTGCTGGTGTGAGCGGGGTGGTCCTTGTTTGAGGTGCGTCTTCGAACACGCCATGGGCGATCTCCGTGCCATTCTTTCCGCTCATGCTTTTTGTAGCGCGATGACCGCGAGATCCACATATCCTCAGTGTCTCTCCACTGCCACTTGCTTTTTCCCTTCTGGTTCTGTGGTCCCTATGCCTATCGAGTTCCCGGTATGACTTGGTCTACTAGGGCTCGTTAGAATTGCAGCTGCAACAAGCATCTCACCGAAACTACGAACTCATTGATAGATCTTGCTGATTAAGAAATTAACTGTAGCTGTCGTACATGGCTTTGCCTACACAAGATCGCAGTCCGATTGGGCCTGTGTACCAAGCTGTGCCTGGAAATTCAAGTCAAGCGTTATTGTATACGTGGATGAAACAACCTCATATGCTCAAGTGCAGCTCCTAAATCGAAAAAAACCACAGCGTGCCCTATCTACACTGAGCTAGACTGGATCCCAGCTAGCCTCCTCTTTCCTACAAGACCTTAGCATTGCACGATTGCACATACCGAACCTCCAAATTCTCTCCTGTCCGCGTTTTCATAATCCGGGCTTTGTTGCTGACTGTCGATCACCGGGGATTCCCGGGAGTCTTTCCATGCACACTCCCATTGCACGATCTACAAAAGCACCGCTCGTCCTTCTCGACATCCATTAGTCAGAAGGCACCCACCAAACTATGTACGCCTCTGCAAATGGGGAACGCAGTCAGCTTACGTGCTCGGTCAGACTATAGTGCGCGCGTCTGTTGAAGCACTAGTTCCCTTCCCCACTCACAGAGAATCTGCGAGCCTGCCATGGCATCGTCATCTCAGGTGGCTTTCACTATATCGGACTATCTAACTCAACATAAGTAGTATGTGCCTTAGCGTAGCAACTGCCTTGGTTTGACCTGCTAGTTCTACTTCCATCGAGTCTCTCCCCACTATAATCTGCCTCATAGAACCGCAGTGTTAAATATAGGTAATTACCTCTGCGAAGATGATGGGGTGAGACCGGATCTGAATTGTGGCTCCAGGTTTGCGAGTCAGGTTTAATGGAATCAATGCAGCCTCCAAGCAGTAGTTCGAGCTTTTTGGGAGGATTTCTTTTTCATTTGTGTGAACGACCGTCCTGGGATGTTGTGACAGATCACATGCAATCCATATATAGTAGTCATTTTATGCCTTAGGCAGACATGTGATCCTCTGACCTCATCAGTCATCACTAAGCAGGCCGCGCAGCACAGACCAACACGCCAAACCTGCTTACCTCAGATCGTATGATTTAAACCACTTCTCCTACTGCGCCAATTCCTTCATTCTTTGATTTTCTTCTTGTTCTTCTCCCAGTTGCAGTCGTCGTGCTTCCGCAATGAGGACCGCGGACAATGGTCGACCCATGACTACCACTGCCCCTGACCCTCAACTCTCTACTTTGATGTTGGTAGAGCGGGCGAATGGGCCACTGCGGGGCGAGTAGTGGTGGCGAGAGAGGTCTGGATGGTTCAACTCCACACGGGGCGAACCCAGGTTCAATGGTCACCTTTGGCTATGGTACCTCGATTATCTATGGATAGAAATGGTTGATGTGGACTCGATTGGCTTCTCGAACTATGATGACTCTTTTTCTTTGGCATGATGCAGGCTTAAGATGTCTGCTATGAGTGCTCCATTCCAAAATATCAAGCTCAACAGTCTGAGTTCTGAGAGGACAAGTAGCTAGTCGGCGGTCAATACTTGTATGTGTTGTTGGGGGTTCAGAGAACGACAAGATATGACTGTGCGTTGTTGGTCTTTTTCATGCATTTAACATATCTCCGTAGAAAATGCATAAATAGGTATTTCGTGCCCTTTCTCTTGCTTCCTATTGAGACTGTTCACTGAGTAAATACCCAACCGCGGCGGTCGGACTCTGCCATCACTCCGCCCCCCTCAAATCCAACCCCAAGAACACCGTCTCCTCCACCAAAGGCGTCTCATAATACGGCCCGACGTCCACAAACCCTGCCGCCCGATACAACCTCAACGGCCCCTCCATCGTCCGCAGCGTGTCGAGTCGCATGGCCTGATACCCTAACTCCCTGGCCTTCTGCACCGCCGCTTGCACCAACGCCTTCCCCAACCCCATCCTCCGTGCCTCAGGGGAGACATACAGCCTTTTCATCTCACAGTACTTGACTTCCGGTCTATCGTCACCATCATCATGACTAGGCTCTATAGGATATGATCGTGGAGTAAGGGGACGGAGAGCTACGCAGCCCAGAGGAATGTTGTGCTTTTCTGGTGTGCTGCTCCTGCTGCTGCTGCTGCTGCTGCTGCTGTAGGCCAGGAGAAGGTCTCCTCCGGACGCGGCCCCGTATTTACCCGGAAGGGAGTTGAGCTCGGTCTCGAAGTCCTGGAAGGTGAGGTCGATGTTCAGCCATTGGACGTAGGCGCGGAAGAGGGAGCGGATGGCGGAGAGTTGCTCGGGGGTGTGGGCGGGGATGATGCGGTAGGGGAGCGGGGGGTTGGGGATCGATGTTGAGGATATCATCGTTGTGCTTGAGAGGGGTGGGTTGGGTTACTTAATTGATGAATGATGAACAGGTATCTGGTAGAGGATGTCTTGATTGTCTGATTGCATTGATCTGGCATGTAAAGAATGGCTCATTCAGTGTTTTATTTTCTCTTCTACCCGATGTCTGGTATAGGGCGTGCGCTACGGTGACTCAAATTGTTGGTATTGTCGATGCCTTAGGCTGAGATATTGTTTTCTACTGCAGTGCGGGCCGAGCATCGAGTGAGTCTCTACTCTTTTTCTACTCCGTGATTCTGTTCCATCTGGTTTGCCGCGACTCGACGGTTCGATACCATTCAGATCACTTTCAAAGCTACGGCACTCGACTCTGTGCGATACACAGGAGCAGCATGCGTTCCACATCATCTGGCTATCAGGGTCCGAGGTCGCCATGTGTCGATCGCTAGTTGACGGACTCTATCTACAATGGCTCTCTTCGGCCTTATCGCTCGATACCTCTCTCACCTTCGATCAATCTATCGTCATGGCATGCTCCGACACACCAGAAAATTATCGACAAGACATGGGCGGGGAGCTCCGATGCCAAGTCAATGCCTTGTTATCGTGCTCGATACTTTTCTGCAGGGATGAATAGACAGCTTTTAATCTACGCAGTACGCAGACATCCACTGAGATTATCTACTCCGTACTGGCCCTGCCGGCGAGCTTCCATCAACATCGCACAACGCAAGTGATTGGCGGCAGGTGTTGACACTGCATCACCCAACATGGCTTCTCCAAGACCATTCGTCCAGCCTGGTTGATGAACAGATGGAGTTCTCCAAATTAAACCGGCCCTCAGAAGCTGAAGATCTTCCCTCCACAGCGAATCAGATCGCCAGCTGCCCCGACGGGAAGAGCAATGCAACCCATCCTAATGCACACTACTTTGACCAACCTTTGTCGATTGTTTGGCTTCTGCTCCCATTCCTTCTGCTCCGAAGGAGTCCCGTCGTAGCTTCATCTAGTCTCCGGCTGCAGAATGACGCTGTCGCGCTCAATTGGCCATTCATCGTCCACAAAACCCCAGTCCTCCTGCGGGTCCTTACAGCATCGTCCGACTCCCGACTCAATTATCGGTCGGACCTGGCGAATCAGCAATTCCTTATCAGCACATGTTGCTATCAGCCCTCATCAGGATGCAAAGGGAGACTCCCCACGACAGCCGAGGGGTATGCGGCATGAGCGAGGCAGGCCGGACAATTGTTCATCACCGGGGTATAAGTAGCGCCAACTCCTCTCCTTCTCGTCTGCTATAGCATCTTGTTTTATCTGTCTACTCGCAGGTCGCTCAGCAGCTTTCTCATCTTCCTTGCTCGCTTTCATTCCAGCGCGATGCCTCAAATGTCTCTTCTTCCCACCATGGGTGTTTTCGCCCTGAGTGCGCTCAGCTCCGGTGTCCTGGCTACCATTGACACCTGCCCCTCCGACAGCCCTCTCAGCTGTCAGACCGACAACGAGGCTTCCTGCTGCTTCGAATACCCCGGTGGCTCCCTTCTTCAGACTCAATTCTGGGACACTGACCCTGTCACCGGCCCCAGTGACTCCTGGACCATCCACGGTCTCTGGTACGCCCATTCTTTCTACTTCCTATTGAAGTATTCCTAGCTTGGCTTACAGCAACCGAACTTCAGGCCCGACAACTGCGACGGCTCCTACCAAGAAGACTGCGACGCCTCGCGCGCCTACACCAACATCACGGAGATCCTCGAGGCGCAGGGCCGCACCGAGCTGCTTGAGTATATGAACACTTACTGGCAGAGCGACGACGAAAGCAACGAGGCCTTCTGGGAGCACGAGTGGGCCACGCACGGTACGTAACGCCTGACCTGGGTACTTTGTGACCCCGAGCTTTTCCTGGATACTCGACTTTACTAACTGTTACTTCGAAGGAACCTGCATCAACACTATCGACCCCAGCTGCTACACCGACTACACCGCTCAAGAGGAGGTCGGTGACTTCTTTGACAAGGTCGTCTCGCTCTTCAAGACTCTGGACTCCTACACTGTGCGTTTCTGCCCCCGCATCCCCCCGGCCCACCTGATTTGGGCAACCCACGGGAAATCGAAGCAAGCTAACTAGTAACAACAGGCTCTCGCCGACGCGGGCATCACCCCCAGCTCGAGCGAGACCTACAAGCTGAGCGACATCGAGGACGCCCTTGCTGCCATCCACGACGGCTACGCCCCCTACGTCTACTGCAGTAGCAAGGAACTGTCCCAGCTCTATTACTACTTCAACGTCGCGGGTAATGCGATCGATGGAACTTATGTTGCGGCCGAGAGATGTAAGTTGAGGATTCTCCCTGACGAACAGCCTTTAGACCCCCCCTCCCAGAGAAAACTAAATGCTAATCAATGGGTTTCTATTGTTCTAGTGGAGACCAGCAACTGCCCCAGCTCGGGAATCAAGTATCTTCCCAAGTCGAGCTAAACAGCTCGCGTAGGACCAGAGGGGTGGTGTGATCCTAGGACTACGTCGTGGAACAATGTTTGTTGATGCAGAAAAAGGGAGTGGGTGGGTTAGGGGTTGTAAAAAGATTCGTGGGTGCTTTATTGTATGTACATGCTACCACTAGTGTGTCCTAAAACCGGTTGATGGAACACAATGCCCGGAAAAGCTATATGGCGAGAGTCCGCACCATCCATATGCGCGAGGAAAACCCGTTCCTACCTAATTTTGTCCATTTGTGATTTAAAAACACATGTGCGTTTTGTGTAGTCTCATTGGACAGAAAGCCGCTTACCAGTCAGCCGCTGGTTTTGGGGTGTTTTGTCAAGACCATGATGGGGTCCACAGCGTGCTGTGGGAGGCTGGCAATTTTCATCAAACCTCATATGCGAAGTACATATCCGGTCCAATTGAGTTCGCTTGCTTCATAAGCGAAGTGCATGGAGCCATGTCAATCTGTTGACATGGCATAGTGGGTCTGGGAGTTTATTCACCGCGAGCGTAAATTCTCATGCGTATGCGAGATGGTTTGTCCGCCAGTCTGATTGCTTCCACACACACACAGAGACTGTAAGCGATCGTTGCATGTGAAGGTAGCCAGTAAGTCGGTCTTCCGATGCCGTACACGAGACACTGACAGCAGCATGATCAATATGAGCATCAGAGTGCGCGTGTCGAACGTGCTGATTCTGATTGGCCGTCCCAAAGGATACTGGAGGTTGCAATTTGTATGCAACAAGAAGTAACGGTGCGGTTATCCCGGTTCACAGTCCCTTCAGACGCGCATTCCGCCTTTCCTCCTCGATATTCGCACCCACACGGTCCAGGAACTCCATGCGGCCATGGAAGCCCTCCTTGGCCTTGCTGTGCACTTTGAGCTCATCCTTGAGACCCGCACTATCCACATACGCGGCCCAGTCCATTCGCGACTTCTCGACCGTGTTGATCTTCGGGCCCCGGGCGTTCTCGTCCTGCCCAGTGATTTCGGCGGCCGGCTGCTTCTCCCAGCTCTTCTTGATCGCCCCGGTCGGGTTTGGGTCGAACCGCGAGACCCGGCGCAGCGGCCTCCGTAGCTTGATCGCCACATCCTCGGTGGTGGTGGTGGCGGTTGCATCCTCCACCGCCGCCGTGATGACTGTCTCGACATTCGCATCGCCATTGTTGGCGAGGTACAGCTTCGCCTCGGCCGAGTCTTTCGGGACGATTTTCTCCTCCGTGATCATCTCCCCTGCGAACTTGTAGGTGCGCTTGATCTTGACCATCTCCTCGGCATATTTCGATGGTTTCTGCTGCTGTTTTGATTGTTCTGTTCCGGTAGAGGATTCTTGCATCTCCACGTCACCGTTCTGTGTCGTTGGTGCATTTTCGTCGTTCTTCCCGCTGCTGCTGCTGCTGCTGCCCGCGTGCAGCGCATTGTTGTTCTCCGGTGCATTCATCATCGCCCAGAGCGCATCGACGTCCACGGTCGCACCGTCGATCTTGGCGAGGGGTTTGCGTTCATCTTGCCTAGAAGCATGCCAACATATAGATTAGCACAAACATATGACCAACAGTCTCTGAGATGTGAAGAAAGACTAAATACATACGCGCGCAGCTTCATAGCCCGCGTCCGGACAAAGCCTCCCGTGCCTCCCTCTTCCTCCTCATCGTCTTCAATCTTCCGCTTCGCTTTGTCTTTTTGAATCGTAGCCTCGTCGCCAGAATCTAACTCCTCAGTCGCAGCGGGATCCTGGGTGGTTGTGGTGGTCTTCTGCCGCTTCGCCTTGGGTTGTCCATCTACTGCTGCTGCTGCCTCGTCGTTGTCCTCCTCATCCGACGAGGTCAGGCCGGCATCGTCGTCGTTCTGGGCGGCGAAATCGTCGTCGAGTTGGAAGTCCGAGTCCGAGTCGGAGTTGTACTCATCTTCGTCGATGATTGGATCGGCTGCTGCAGGGGTGGGCTCTGGGCCGGGTGCCATGATGGGCGTTCGTTGTAAATCGAGTCAGTAAATGTGAGTGGGATAAAGTCCGTTCACAGGCTTCATCGCGGAGGGAGAAGGAGACGGAAGCTGGAGCATGAAAAGGTGTCGTTCTGCCAGGCGGTGAGCGATAACTCAACGCAGAGGTGAGGGATTATGTAAGTGGATAAGCCAATCATATTTAAGGTGCGGGGAGCCGAGGCTACTCCGTCCCTTATCGTGATAAGCCTTTAGATTGAGTCTCCATCATGAACATGCTACGACTTCAAACTGTGGAGATCATGCTTGGAGCTATATGCGTTTGAGTATGGCTCTTTGAGCTTTATCACAGAGCTCTATCTGGCTTATCCGATCATATCCAATCCTTAGTCCCGAACCCTGCATGCTATCGAATCCCAGGACTCGGCCATGACGAACGACGACTAATCATAATCTCTCTGCCGAGGATGACATGGATCGACAGACCTAGCATATAAGGAACCTCGATGTCGATGACCCATCATCCTAAAATAGCCAGGCTACTCGTATACAATTACACCGAAAGACCAAGCAATGGCATCCCCCAACAAGCCCGTCGCCCTAATCATAGGCGCTTCGCGAGGCATAGGCCGACAAATCGCCATCGACCTCGCGAAGAACAACTACACCGGTAAGTTACAGTTACACTCAAGAACCTCCAGGCCATAACCTTCCAACTTCAACTAACCAGGCCACAAAAATCAGTAATCATCGCCGCCAAATCCACCTCCACCACCACCACAAAGCCAGAACAATTCCCCCCAGACCCCAACTCCCCCGCCTCAACCATCACAACCGTCGCCCAGGAGATCAACCTCCTCACCCCCAACACCGCCTACCCGATCCCCGTCGACGTGCGCTTCCCGGCCCAGATCGACGATTTAGTTGCACAAGCCCTCCGGATAACTGGCGGTCGCCTGGACGTGGTAGTGTACAACTCGGGCGCGATCTGGTGGTCATCCGTGCGGAAAACCCCCGTCAAGCGGTTCCGGCTGATGCAGCAGGTCAACCCAGAGGGGCTGTATGCGACCGTGCAGGCGGTGCTGCCGGTGTTCGAGCGGAATGGCAACCGCGGCCGCATCGTGGTGGTCTCGCCGCCGGTGTATTCGCGGTTCTTTAGGGGGAAGACGGGGTATGCGATTGGTATGGGTCTCTTACTTACTTTTTTGGGGGGGGGAGTTGGAGCTGAGGGGGCTTGAGGTGGGATTATATAACTAATCTTTGAACAGGGAAGGTTGGGATGAGTGTGTTGACGCGCGGGTTGGCGATGGATTTTGTGAGGGAGGGAAAGACGGATATGGCTGTTACGAGTATTTGGCCTGCTGCGGTATGGTTTTCCAGTTTTGTCGAGGCAAATGATGAGGATTGTAGGGATGATGACGCTGATGCTGATGTTCGGAATCCAGGCTGTTCAATCGGCTGCTACGGAGATGAATCCCGCGGGGAACGATGAGTCACGCTCGAAAGCCGATCTTAGGAAACCAGTGAGATACCCAGGTCCTACTCTTGCCATGGATGGGATTTTGGCATTCACGAGGTTGTGTGGTATGCTGACGAACCATCACCAGACGATCTTCTCCGATGCGATCCTCGGGATCTTGAAGGCTCCACCTCATATCGTCAATGGTATGCTCGCGCTGGATGAGGACTTCCTACGCGATCACTGCGGTGTCACGGACTTCTCCAAATATTCCGTCGTGCCGGGCACCAATCCCCGGCGGATGATGCCGAAGAAGTTGCCGGTGCTGGAGGTGGAGGAGCAGGATGACGAAGGGGTGAGGATGGATAGTGCGAAGGGCAGGAGCACTGCGTCTAAACTATGATCGTTTGCTTATAACAGACTGATTCATTCATACTCTCGCTCGATTGTGCGGGCTTGAGATTTGCAGTATCCAAGGAGCTTTGAAGCCGATATTGGCTTTACCAGCTGAGAGAACAGGAGAATGGAGTTTGGAAGACTACATCAGAGATATAAGGTGTTAATGTCGGACTAGCACATACATACCTACTCCAACGAGCATTTACTATATCCCACCCGGCCTCAGAACCATGAAGCTATACATTCACCCCTATAAAACTCGTACTTGAGGTAACCTCATTTATCATTCATCATCAATATCAGTCGTCGCTCAATTGCTAACATCCAGGAAGACCCGAACACCCACCCCGCTCAAGTCCCCGGATACCGATCAACCTTGGTATCTACCATCCCCACCATCTCCAACGAAGGCTTCTCCGTCACCCGCTGCCGCGACACATTCCGCTCCAGCCACAGTCCCGCCGTCGCGACGACGCCCATCACGATCTCCAGCCCGATCAACACCCCCAGCAACACAAACGAGGCATGCGTCACCGCGCAGTCCCGGGCGAAATTCGCAGGGACGTTACTGCTACTAGTACTACTGAAAGAAGACGCCTTCCACTTGCAAGTCCAAGAATGGAGGGTCTCGGTATCGTGGAACCCGTTGCGGCCACTCGCGCCGGGGCGGTAGATCACGAACACGAACCCCACGAGAGCCGTGATGAAGCCCGAGAGGGCCGTGACTGCGGCGAGGAGGTTTAGTCGGCGGATGTGGGAGTGGGGCTGGATGTTTTTGATTTGTTAGTGAGTGGCTGTGTTTTACAGTTGTTTGACTGCCAAAGTTGGAGGGAAAAGGTGAACTGACAGAGGGAAGAAGGACAACAAAGATGTAGATGAGGGTCTGGAACGCAACCACACTGCCACAGGCCAGCAGGGCGTTGGCCGGGCGCAGGTCGAGATTAAGCGGCCACAGGTACAGCCAGACTTGGCTGTAGCGCGAGGTCTGGCGGTAGTGGTGCAGGGCCACGGCCTCGCAGGCGATGGCTGGGATCGCCACGCATAATATGAGGATCGCCAGCCCCAGGCGGATGAGGCGGAGGAAGCGAGTGCGCGTGAGGAACTTGGACTCCGCCTCGAGGGAGGCGTGGGAGGTTGAGGTGAAGGACGCGGCCACGGTGGAAGATGCTGAGTCCATGGCTTGGGGTTGGAAAAGATTGGAGGGGAGATTTGAAGGTGTCAGAAGCAAGAAGCGAGAGAAGGCACAGCTCTTTCTGTGAGCGTCAAATGTCAAACAGCAAAGTAAAGTGAACGTGAATTCGTCAAGCAAATGTCGGTCTTGCCAGCAAGCCGGTCAGGCTCATCACCGAAGAAAAGAAAAAATAGAAAAGAAGGAGATGATACTTTGAAAGCAAGAACAGAATCAGATGCCTGAGGACAGTGGGTATTTATTACCCTGTTGCGACGCGAGAAAGCGTCTGTCTGTGCCTGCAACTGAGCGTTCCTTAGTTGCCAAAAATAATGCAGCGGACCCTGAATGCCCACCCTTTGCGGGCTGCAGGAGCGGCCATCGAAGGCTGTTAGCCGCCCGGCAAGATTCTAAGCAGTTCATTTGCTCGTCGCCACCCTCTTTCCCCTGAAGAATCGTTCTTCAAACAAGCACCATGCAGTCTGTCCTTCCCGGGCGCTTAGGAGCGGTCGGTGCAACCTCACGACCACGAATCGGGGCCGCGAATTGCGGGAAAAGGCGTGCTTGGTATACACCACCCTTCTTTCTATCTGTTGCTCGTGGCGGATAGAGGATGATGATTTGTTTCGGTTCCTCGAGGACTGTGCTTGTGAAGGATCAAGCTGATATCCTCCATGTTTGGTCGATATATGGAGTAGACGGGTGAGTTCTCGGTTGTCTGCAGGTTAATGTAAGCTTGTCGTCCGACCGCGGCCTCCACAGAAGCAGAAGCACTCACCTTGTCAAGCGCCTACGACTATCATGGCGAGTCACATGGCGGAAGGGAATGTGAAAAGTGAGGATTGGAAGCTGCCGGCCGGTTGAATAGTCAAGGAACATCTAGCCTTGGTGTGTCATTTTAACGAACGAGCCGGAACATGTACGGAGTACATGTCATACACGTGATAGCCTAAATAGGCATGGCACGCTGCGTTTGGAACCTAAGGGGATGATGGATAAGGCTTTGAACTTCCTTCATGGCTTATTGGTTTGGGAAAGATGACTATGACAGCTGATCTGAGGTAGGTAGTACTAGGTAGGTAAGGTTCTCGAACGAAATCAATTCACCCTGTTTGATAGCATGTCACCACCTACAACTACAACAACCGCAACAACTCGTCGTCAGCTTCGTGGTGAGATTACCTACTCTGCAGCTAAGGAACTTGAAATCAATGTACTGCACTCGTTGATCTATTAGAATCAGCAGAATAGCTTTTTCGGAGACTTGCGCCGAAAGAGCCATCTTCTTGAAACTGTGGTCGCACACCATCTCGATTTGGTTCCGACGAGCTGCCGCATCGCCGAACCAAGCGAATGGCTTTCTGGGTCCTTCAATATTTGCATCCCAGTCTATGTTGAAAACAATCAGCGGTGCCCCAGCTTTCTACTTCGTTTTCCGCTGCCACACAGGGTTGGAGAGAACGTCAACCCAGGGAACGCTGATGAGACAATTCTATGTGAAGTTGATACCTTAACCTGGCTCCAGCATGATTGCCCAGGAGTCCCCATTCCGCAATTACATGAATACTGGTTATCAACGGTCCAGAATGTAGGTGCATTTTTTCTCATTGGGGTGGCTTCTGCTAAGGATTAGTTTACTGCTCTCGAAAACCTGCCTTTCTTGACTCGTTCAGTCGACGTCCTTCGCCCTCATAACCTAAGATTTTTGGGATTCCCAGTCTCATCTAAATATGTGGCTCACAGCAACAAATCGAAAAGACCTCTTAGGAGTCGGATATCTCTTTAATTAACTACGTTGATATGTCAAGGGGTAGGATGCTGTCTACGTCATGGGATCAAGGACGGCATAATCCTAGAATACGGATGAACCTCTTCTGCAGCTTGTCTGATATCATGTTGGCCATTACACGTACTCCTCTGCCCAGAATTGGTCCTTTCATCGTAGATGAAAGTTAAAATTAAGGCTCAGGAACAGACCTCTTACTCTTGAGATTCAGGACCTGGAGAATCAGCACGTTCCGGTCGATATCCCGCGCGACTTTACGTACTCCACCGTTGACTCCTATGTCAGTGACATCCTTGCCTTCCATCAGAGTCGCCTCCGTCATCAACTGAATGCGGTCAATGATTTTCAAGACGTCTTGTTCCAGGTGGCTGGTCTTACAGTGATGAGAGCTGTTCGAAGCTTATTCTTCCGTCCCGATCTCCGCCGAGGCCCATTTTACATGAGCTTGACGGATCTCCATCAAAGCAATATTTTTGTCGACGATGACTGGAACATTACATACCTAGTTGATCTTGAATGGGCTTTTTCACGTTCAGCAGAAATGATTAATCCGTCGTACTGGTTGTCCGACCAATCTGTCGATGGGATTGATTTTGACGCACACGAGAGCCTGCATAGCGGATTCATGCAAGCTTTTGCGGAACAAATATCAAAGCGCTCATGGCAACTAGGTTCATTCAGGAGAAGGTGAGAGATAGAAAGAAATACGATCGGCTGTTGCTCGAAGCTTTTGAACAGGCTTCACCAAACCATACAACCGCGCATAAGTGGAAGCGGTTATTTTTCCCCTCTATTAGTCGTTTGAAAGGACGGCTAGCCAGGCATTAATGTCATTGTAAGATGCCCTAAGAAACTATCGAACAATCAGGATGAGCAAAGCAAGAGGAAAGCATGTAGAGAGGTACTGAGCTGCTGCACCTTTGAAGCAGCTTCCCACTGTTAACATCAGCATCACATATTGACTCATTGTCATTGCACAGCATTTAGGGTCATCACCCATCAGTATGTCAGAAGAGGCATATTAGCCTGATTGACGTAATCACAGCTGCACTGGGAGGAAAGGGGATATCGGTGGCTGCTCGTGACTACTGTTATCCGTGAGTTCGCCTTCTGAAGAGGGAAGCTAACAGGGTACGCCATAGAATCACGATCTGAAGCACTAACCAAAGCGACCCACTGCTCCTGCTCACTACCTCACTCACCACCCACCACTCATCACTTCTCTTCTCTCACCCAGCGACAATAGCTCGGTATCTCGTTAGAGTCTTTAGGCATGTTCCGATTCCCACTGTCACCATAACACCCTAAATAACCCCGCAACATCGAACTAGCAGCTATCCCGATGACTGTAAGAGACTAATTGATTTTTGCCCCCCTCTCACCTGTCCCGTCTGTGTTGATGTCCAGACATGTTGAGTTGACAGCAGTCATTTCTCCGTCGCTCCGGACAATTCTCCATATAAACCGGAAATTCCTGTCCAATGCCTCCTCGTCCTCTAAAGTATCATACGCGTCTGTCCTAGTGTTAGCTGACTTGTCTAGACCTGACCCCTGTCCTAAGGCTTGGCCACCACGCGTCCGGGAGCCCGTGTGATGGCAGCGTTATTTTTTCGCACGCAAGCGATAAAACATGTGCAGAGCTCAATGCTTACGTCGCACAAGATATTCCGCACTTGCATACTCGTCCCCGCTTTCGCGTAGTCCTGAAAGTCGTCGGTTTCAGGCCGAGGAGGCGCTCTTTGGTGCAATCAATTGGCCGAACTTGATCCCGTGCCTCCCTAATACCGTGCCAAATCTCCGCAAACATTCGCCACCCGAGTCCTTTGAGTGTATTCGTGGGGAATGTTGATGGTATATGCTTGGCAAAATATATGATCGGCACCGCCGTCCGTCAACCTCAAGGGCCGAGATCCCGTACTTAATCGAAGCGGGATTTGACCCCATTAGGATACCAAACCAGGTGCCGCCTTTCACAGGTGCGCTACTCATAGATACCCCGACCTTCAGTCATGTGGTCCGCGCGCGAAGAGCAGGTCCGGTTTCCACTACTATGATGGCCGTCACGGACGTTGATGTATCGTCGCATTATGGGCTGGTGACCATGTCTCAAATCCCAGGGCTGTCATTGCGCAGCACAAACTCAGCAGCACACCAGCCGGTGCCTAGAAACAGGCCAGTCCTCCGCCATCCTGCCCAGACAGCGGATGATTCTCCGTGTGTCTGCCTAATCCTGAGCTACTGCTACTGCTACTGCTACTGCTACTGCTACTGCCTCCGATAACTCCAGGGTTAAAGGCATACCAAGACTGTGTTTGATAGACAGCGGATAAAAATGGAGCCGGGACTCCATTTAGAGCGCAGATCTTCACACTCGTCAGACCAAAGACAGCCAATCACACCCTGATCAAAACTAATAACACGCGTCGTCCGGGCAAGTGATATCGCTAGGATGTTTCTTGGTGGTTCTTGGCAGGTGAGCTTCATTGCAGGGTCCCCACGGCCTTGGGTCTTGGCATGTGGGAGGGACTCGTCATCAGTCATTGCGTCGAGTATATTGCATCAAATTCAGCGACTTTCTCGGAGATGTCACCAATCAACACCAGAAAACGCAGCAGGGGTACATACGCCTTCATCCCGCCGGCTATCTTTTGTTGGAGACTTTTGCAGCCGCTGAGTATAGTGTCGCTTTGATCAAGGAATTGGTTCCGCATAGCGATTGCGATGTAGCTAGACGGGGTGATGAAGCTGGACTACAGCAAGCTCTTGATCCAAAATCTCAATATGGCGATAAAACCTATATAAGAGGTGTGCAAGCCGATGCAGAAGACGAACTGACAAGCAGCAACTCTCACTCCATCAGTGGCAAATTCCTCCTCCTCGTCTTATAGGCATAGTCCTTTCCCTAGTGTCCTCCTCGCACTTTTGTTCAACCTCTTAAAATGCATTTCAAGAACGTTGCCAGCTTGGCCATTGCTGGAGGTGCGGTCCTGGCTGCCGCCCATCCTGGCCACGAAGAGAAGCGCGCTGCCTCCGAACTTCTGGAATTCAAGGCCAACATGCGTCGCGGGCTCGAGAAGTGCGCCGCTCGATTTGAGAGCAGCGGATTGAACGCCCGTGCAGAGGTTCGCCGTAGGGCCCTGGTTGATTCGCACCGCAAGCGTCTCGCTGCGCGCGATACCTCCTCGGTCCTCGCCACCAACCACAATGAGACCGGCAATGGCATCACTGCCGACTCATCCGAGAGCGAGATCTTTGGCAGTAGCAGCAGCTGCGTTCTCAACCCCGAGGGCGAGACGGGCCCTTATTACGTTCCAGGCGAATACGTCCGCGCGGACCTACGCGAAAACCAGCCCGGTGTGCCTGTAACCATCGAGGGCCAGTTTGTCGACGTCGAGACCTGTGAGCCCATCACTGATCTGTACTGGGACATCTGGAACTGCAATGCCACAGGCATCTACTCCGGCCTCGTCGCCACTGGCAACGGAAACACTGCCGACACCTCCAACCTCAACGCGACCTTCCTGCGGGGTATCCAGAAGACCGACTCTGATGGCGTCGTCACCTTCGACACCCTCTTCCCGGGTCACTACTCCGGCCGCACCACCCACCACCACCTGGTGGCTCACCTGGATGTCACTGTGCAGGAGAACAACACGATCACCGGGGGCACTGTCGCTCATATCGGACAGATCTTCTGGGATCAGGACCTGATCAACGCGGTGGAAGCCACGTCCCCGTACAACGAAAACACAGTCACCCTTACCACCAACGCGGAGGACCGCGTCTTTTCTGACGAGACGGAGAACTCCACCTCGGACCCGGTGTTGGACTATGTCTATCTTGGCGACGACTTGAGCGATGGGCTTTTCGGATGGATCACCATCGCCGTCAACGTCTCCGCCACCTATGACCCCAACTACAGCTTCATCTACACCTCCAGTGGCGGCGAAGCTGTTGACGACAGCTCATCCTCAACTGGAGGAAGCTCGCCCAGTGGTGGCCAGTCCAGCGGCTCTGGTGGACCAGGTGGGAGCGGCCAGTCCAGCGGTGGCCAGCCTGGTGGCCTTTGAAGCTCAGGCCTCTGGCTTAGCCCTTGATCTCGCAAGCGAGAAGATATGAACACGATCTTGTTCGTAAATTGTTGCTGTGTGCTTTGCTTTTCTGTTCTTGCCAAACAACAATCGTTCCAGCTTGATTTTCTCGTTCCGAATCTGTTGATCTGTGCTAGTTAGTTGTTACTCTTGACGTATCATTCGTTCACTTTCAATCAAAATCGAAGGACTCCGTTCAAGTTTCTAGTCAATTTGACTCCTAGACTTGATTCATCTACCCTTGGTACAAGATAGCTGCCACAACATACTAAAGTATTCCGCAACCCACCGTAGGTATACTGCAACCGCCCCGAAAACGGAGCACCTCCCGCTGACATCATCACCACCACCACGACCAACCCTTATCACCCAACCAATCAAACCCCAGGCGGTCACTCACCCCACACCGTGCGCGCGCGCGCGGATAAATTTTGGCGGGGAAAAATAAGGCGGGACTTTGCAAAGCAAATTGAAGGCACTTTTTTTCTCCCCTCTTGCTGCATTGCCAGTTTCCACCTTACAATTTCGAGGACTTGTTCATGCTTCGCCCTCGTGTCTTCAATCCTCGATCGATTGGATCTTTTTCTTCTGGCATCTGCGTCACCAAACGATTCCAGTCCGCCATGCCCCTCTCCAAGCTGCAGGGCGTTAAGCTCCCCGCTTCGGCGGATTTCCATGGTGCGTTTCTAGTTCTTTGCTTTGCTTTGAATGCCCCGCATGCTGGGCTGTGTATAGTTTGGGATCCAGCGTAGACACTGTCAATTGGGTGTGGAGTGGGATTTTTGAGAGTGCCTAGGCTAATGTGTTAGGACGAGTGGGGGGGATACAGTCCACCTGCGCGATGGGGATATGATGAAGCTGGTGACGCCTACGATCCGTCAGGGAGGTGTGAATACTGTTTTCGTTATGGTAAATAGTTCCCCATTCCTCATATACCCTTGCCTCAATTGTGTATGGAATCGTATTTCGACAATAGGATTTATCACATAAGACCTTATCATTTAAACCTAATCTTCCTGCTCATCTGTTGCCTCAGCCGAATCTAGTCCCCCCCGTCACAACCGTCGACCGCGCCCTCGAGTACAAGAAGAGTCTGGAAGCGATCGAGCCCAACGTCAACTACCTGATGAGCCTGTACCTGCACGAGACGGTGACGCCCGAGACGATCATCGAGGCCAAGCAGCGCGGCATCACGGGCGTCAAGAGCTACCCGGCGGGCGTGACGACCAACTCCTCCTCCGGCGTGGTCGACTACACCCAGTTCTACCCGGTGTTCGAGGAGATGGAGCGTCAGGATATGGTGCTCAACCTGCACGGCGAGGTGCCCTCCAAGGGGGACGTGACGGTCCTCACCGCCGAGGAGCGGTTCCTCCCGACCCTGCTGCAGCTGCATGAGCGCTTCCCCAAGCTGCGCATCATCCTGGAGCACTGCACCACCGCCGCCGCGGTGGAGGCCGTGAAGAAGTGTGGGCCGACGGTGGCGGGAACAAGTGAGGATTGAGACCCCATCCCTTCACCCCCTTGCGGATAAAAAGTTGGGGAAGAGAATGTCGGGCTGACTGTTGGGCGACCAAAAAAATATATAGTTACGGCCCACCACTTGTCTATCATCATCGACTCCTGGGCTGGGGATCCGTTCTGCTTCTGCAAGCCCGTCGCAAAGACCCCCGCGGACCGGGACGCGCTGCTGAGAGCGGCTGCATCCGGCAACCCCAAGTTCTTCTTCGGCTCCGATAGCGCCCCTCACCCCGCCGTGTCCAAGAGAGGCGGCGACAAGATCGCGGCCGGTGTCTTCACCCAGCCCTTCACCACCCAGCTTGTGATCGACGCGTTCGAGCAGGCCTGCCAGAACGGCGTCCTCAAGGAGGAGGACATCACGCCCGAGATCCTCGAGGGCTTCATGAGCAAGTATGGCCGCCAGTTCTATGGTATCGGCGAGGAGCAGAAGGAGTTCATTGTCATCGAAAAGAAGGATGAGACGATTCCGAACATTCTGCAGTCGGACAATGTGGATGTTGTGCCTTTCCGGAGGGATCAGCAGACGTGGAGCGTCACCTGGTCGTCTTAGTTCTTCTTCCTCGCCATCAATTGCGCAAGTTTTTATAAAGCAACTTCCCCCCGAATAAATCGTGCATCACTGGGAAGACTTGCTGCTTTGTGTGTGTTCATCTCCACTAGGCGGATTTGTTTTGACCCTCCGTAAGTAGCCCCATGACAGACTCCAGCGCTTGCGCTTCTGCAATGTCGACTCGGCGGCCCGTAAGCACCGGGTTGACTTCATTCCCGGCAGCCAGCTGCCCGGAGCGCTCCAGGTGCAGCCTGACTCTGCTCTCAATGTATTCGCGTCGCGCATCCGCCTTGGAATCGACCTCTATCTTATCCTCCGACTGTTGCAGCGTAGCCAGCTTGGGCCGGAGCTCTTTGATCAGCGCCTGCAGCGCGGGCAGCTGCGACAGGATAAACGTAGTGTTCGTGGTGATAGGCGTGTGCTGTTTATTAGGTCCGGCCACCGCCCCGACGCGCAACTGGCGCGCCGCAGCGCTCGACGTCAGGAACGACAAGTCCAAATCTTTAGTCGTTTTTACCGTAGTTGATGGCGCTGCCGCCTCGTCGCCCGCTTTCGTAGCGTCCGGTTTCGGTTCCCTAGTCGACAAGATGTGCCGTAACTGCGCAATGATCGCGTCGTTCTGGGCGCTCTCCTGCTTCAGCGCCCGATTCAACTTCTTGGTCTCGAGGAGCTTCTTTCGCTGCGCGGCGATCGTATCCGGCGTGGGCGCATCTTCCGGGAGATTCAGGTCGAGATTCTATTTTATTTTAGACTGCGCGTCAGCAAATCAGGGCGAAAAGTTTCGTCACAGACGAATTGTTTACCTCATAATGCTTCAACCGGATCCAACCCATAAGGTCCTCGGGGACCTTGAACGTGTTTCGCAGGACAAACAGCTCGAATTTATCGAACGTCTTGTCGACGGTCGCCTCCAGGAGCGTCTCCAACTGATGCAAGCCATTCTCTATCTCCAGTTGCGCTTCCGGGTAGATCACATTGCCATCCTCGTCGGTGTCCGGGATCGTGGACTCGTTGGCGGCGTGCGCGAACCCGAGACGTTCGGGCGGGGTGTTGAGGAGACCGGTTTCGAGGCTCGAGATGGCTTGGTAGATGAGGTTGTTGATTGAGTTGATGATGTCGTCGATGAGGGACTATAATTCGTGGGGGTGTGGAGGTCAGTCATAGTTTTAGATTCGGTTGGCGAAGGGGGGTGTTGGTGGTGAAGTCGAGGCGCCCGCGCGCGCGAGTGTATGGGTTTTTTTTTTTTTGGTGGGGGGTGAAAGGGATTCTGCTTACAAGAGGCGTGTAGCTGAAATGCTCGGTGAGCAAGGAGGTGGTGGCGTCTGTCATGGTTGGCAGGTAGTCGCACTATCTGCTGCTAGGGTGGAGGAAAGAGAGAAGTTGATGATGGGGTTGTGTCTTGCTTTCTTGCCGGTCGACGCGTCAGGCGCGGCGCGCGCAAAGATGCGGAGTTGCGGGTGGAGGAACAGCGGGCACAACTACGCACAACTACTCTACCTCTTACCTACGCGGAAAGGCCTATTCCAGGGCTTTACTACGATGAAGTTTGATAAGTAATAAGAGATGGTCTCAGGGATGAAACTGAGAATATCCCTGCCATCTGCAGATTCGGAAATCGAGTTGACCAGTATTAAGTGACCTTTTCCCCAAGCGCTCCAAGGGCTAACGTTGTCGGGCAGCCGCCGAAGGCTCTTATATCTCCCTATCGAGAGTCACCGTTTTCAATCTCTATCAATAAAGCTAAAGCTGGAGTTCAGGTCGCTCGTTTTAGCCAGATCCTCTCTATTCTTTCCAGGGTTCCTGTTCTCATGGCACAGCTGCAGTGAGTCATGTAGCATTCACTCGTGCCGTCAGCTGCTCCGCCACCAACGGTTCGAGTCACCAGTACGAAGAACCAAGCCAGCCATTGGCTCCATGTGAAACCAGGGATCACTCATTTGAATCATCCCATAAATGTGCAGCCCTAGCACATAGCGTATCACTGATTTCGTCCTTCACTGGTGACAGTCCGCCTCCAGCTAACGTGAGATTTGTATGCCGCCTAAAGGCTGCCTAGACAGGATTTAGATCCTCATCATCATCAACATCTCTACTTCATCATAAAAATTCTAGCTTCTGCTGCTGTAACCGTATCAATGAAATTATTCCTCCAATACAAACTTCTTTTGTTCTTAGAAGCTGTACACATATGCCGATGATCATGGCTCTCCAAGCTCCCGAGCAAGTCTCACAAGTCCTTCCTACTGTGGACACTACACCTTCATTAATTTCGCTATCAAAAGAAAGAAGTTCTTCATCACGACGAAGCTCTCCAGAGAGAGTCGCAACCTTCATCCTCCAAGAGAAGCCCATCCACGCCCGCCAAATCCCCAAGAAACCCGCGACGGTGGAGAATCGATTACGACCTGCTGCAGGTACGTCCCATTTGAGCCGACTCCATCATCCAAGGGGGAGGGTTTTTATACTGATACTCGAACTGAAGATGTCATCAATCGCATCATATGGGACCCAGACTACGATAGTGATGATTTCGTGATTGTATATGAGGATCGATTCGAGGGACGCCTAGAAGCCAGCTTCAGCACGTGGAAGCGAGAGACGACGCACGAGGAGTTTATCCCCCAACATCGTATCCTCCATATTAAACGCCAGTCGGATGAAGAGATTGTGTGGGATCGAAGGAGGAGGATTGACAAGGTCTTCTGTAGTGGGAACTCGGCCTTTGACTATCTGGGCTTTCTTAGTTGAATGGAACAACCTTCGAGAGGACGTACTTGTCGGAGTACAAGCAAATATCCCAAGGTTGGCGTAGGAAGCCACCTTCCCTCTTCGCGTGCGTTTAGTAGCGCCTTCCATAATAGGACGAGTAGCTCGTAGTATTTGTATTGAAATCTCTCGGCCAAATTCGAACTCCCACTTACTCGTGCATACTTGTGCAAGGCCATCCATCAACAGTCAGACTCGAGGACGATTTGCCGGTTTACTTGTGCTGATTATCGTACCCTGCAGCACAATGACTCCAAGACGTCGCCGATTCGAGTTCTCCTTCCGCAAGAGACATAGCGGTCCGTCTACGTCCTCTTCAAGTATCTCCCCCACGGTTCCTGTGCTCCAGTCGCCCATGGCCTTCCAAGCCCTCGGTGCCAGAACTATCTCCGAGGCGACCTTGAAGCAGAAGAATAAACTGGATAGAGCACCTGTGAGGCCGTCCATGTTCCTCGAGGAGAAGGACGACGATGAGCATCCCATGTACCCCATCAAGCCAGGTGTGCCTGCTGATGTGAAGCCGACTCATCTCGAACGCAAGAGTATTGAGGGAGAGTCTGTGTTGCGTCCCAAAAGTCAATACTTCGAGGAGATGTTCAATATCAGGGGTCTGGTGACCTCCCCGAGAACCCAGATTACTCACGAAGCTGTGACTGTCGTTGAGGTCAAGATCAATACCCGGGTAAGCATTCACCTAGTCCGGTTGCTTTGTCAGAGTATAGGATGGGTTGAATCTAAACTAGACACTAATATCAACCTCAGGTCAAGGACGATGATACGCTGGCGTCGACGATCTCAACAAGGATGGCACAGATTCTTGAAAAGCCCGAGGTCTTCATTATGACCACGATTCAGCAAGATGCTTGTGTTTACTTCGGAAACTCAAACACACCGGCGTACCTGATGAAGGTGTTTGCATTGCCGTTTCTCATAGCGCCTATAATGAATCTCCGCAGTACCATCCTGATTCAGATGGAGCTCCAGAAGATTCTAAACATAGCGCCGAACCGCGGAATCATCTTATACATTCCGATGCCGGAAGAGAACCTTGCAACCAACGGAGTGACTGTGATGGGTCAGTTGGCAAATCTGGAGCGTGGCACGGGGATTTTTCGAACTATTTCTCGGACTGTGAGCCGAAAGTTGAAATCCGGTAGCACACAGAGTGCTCCGATCTCTGTGGCGACAACATCCTCGTGGAATTTCAGTGATCAGAAGTCGCCAGCATCCATGGCCGAGGATCAGTCTCACGGGAGCGAGGCTTCTAAGGAGGGGAAGAAACTCAAGTTCAAGTCCAGATCCAGGTCAACCACTAAGGCAAGAAGCTCTCTTTCTTCGGCAGTCCGTGAGGATGCAGGTCAACCTGAACCGGTGGATAACGGTAATGACCAGCAGTGAATCCGGTCGTTGGATTGGGTCTTTGTCTGACTTGATGTTCAAATCGGTGCTGTGATTTGCTTGTGTTTCTGTCTTGGTTTGGCTGTCTTTCCTTTTTGTTTGTAGTTCTGCTGTACCGAGTGGGGTCCAATATCAAAACCGTTTCTTCCTCTTCTTTAGCTCATTCTACCTTAACTCTCAATAACCTCACTTTCACTGCCAACCTTGATCTACAAATTTCAGTTTATGATCACACTTATTTCTGCATTCCAAGGATCTAATACGCAAAATGGAGCCAGAATATGGCCAAGGACGTATCGTGGAGATAGAAGGCAATCTATTCGATGCCCCCGATGGAGTGGCACTGATCCGTAAGTTGTGCTCATCGGACTAGAGTATGTGGTCCTGATGAATCCTAGACGCTTGCAACTGTCAAGGCCATTGGGGCAAGGGAATTGCTAGAAAGTTCCGAGACAAAGTATGCTCCCCAGCCTGCCATCTCATTCTGGCCAAATAACTGACACAGTTTCGTCATCCGCAGTATCCCAATGCTTATTTCGCCTACCGTACCCACTGTCAAGACCACCGCACGCTCAACACAGAAGTGGTCGTCACAGGCGAGACAGGTCCGCGCCGACTCCGCCTGCCCGAAGGCACAGCGCTCATCATCCCGCCCCAGCACGGCGACTACGAGCCCAGCGGCGGGCATCAGCACTGGATCATCTGCCTCTTCACATCCTTCAATCATGGAAGAGCCCTCTCGCCGGTCGACATTCTGCTGGGAAACACCGAACTTGCGGTCGCGGATCTGAAGAAACAGCTCGATGAACTCCGTGACGAGGGGATCGATTTGGGGAGGCTCTGGTCGTGTCAGTTCAACTCGGGCTTGTTCGAAGTGGATTGGGCTCATTCGAGGGACATTCTGGTGAGATCCGGGCTGGAGATTACTGTTGTGAGACAGCCTCAGCCGTGATGGCGTGTCTATTGGGGTGTTTCTTTGCGGTTATCGATGGGAGACATGTTACTGGTTCCTGGCTTGGTCTGATGGCTGACAGCAGGATGGAGGGGGTGGATTCGAAGGATCCTGCGTCGGCTCGGGACTATGCTTTGTGACGAGGATATTAGGCGCTGCATTCGGCTGTTTTCCACTGGTGGACTGGCGGGTGTTTTTAAATGGTATTTTCTTCGAAGTTGTATTAATTTTCTCGAACTATGTTGATATGCAATGACTTAATTCTGGCATGATTGCCTTGTTGGGGACCTCATATGCTTATTTGTGAGCCCAAATCAGACACCAGCTGAGTAGTTCAACTTGGTAATCGCACTGGAAGCATGCTGTGGAGTTGAGGAGTCATCCCGTGAAGCAAAAATCACCGTGCATTTGAATGTGCATCCTAGTAAAGCCTGCCATGCGATAAGTGATAGTGATCATGATGGTATCACATGACCTCGCGTTTAGTTCCGCGATGCACGTGTTTCGCGACGCCATCTCTGCATCTCAACCACCACTAACAACACGACTCACCTTGGGGAAGAATAACCTGACGAGCAAACAAAGCACAGCCAGCGCTATTTCTACTTCTACGCCGACAAAAAAAAATGCCACCCGAGAGACAGCCCACACAGAAACGGCGTAGACTGCCGTTCAAACCTCCAAGCCGGGCCTCTTCATCCGCACCAACAGCAGCAGCAGCCGCATCAGCATCAACATCATCATCCAAGCCCAGATCCAAAGCCACCACCACAGCATCCTCCTCCAAAGCCCGGCAACCAACCAACACCAAGCCCGGCAACAACAACAAACCCACTCTCCCCCCACCTCCCCCCTCCGACACAGACGACGAACCCTCCGCCTCGGACGACGCAGGAGAGCAACCCCCCAACAACCCACGGCCCAAACGGCGAAGAACATCCCCCTCTCGCGCAAGATCAAACTCAACCACCCCCACGCCATCCGCTTCCCCTTCCGCCTCCCAACCCTCCAACACCTCCAACGCAAACAACAACGAAACGCCCGCCTCTCCCTCCCCCTCCCCGGAACCGGACTACATCCTCGCAGAGATCACGCACACCACCGACCCCGCCGAGGACATCGTCACGCGCGAGCCCGTCATCCCCGCCAAGCTGCTGACGCGGCTGCTGCACCACCACTTCCAGCACCCGAAGACCAAGATGGCCAAGGACGCCAACACGGTCGTCGCTAAGTATGTGGATGTGTTTGTGCGGGAGGCGCTGGCGCGGGCCGCGTTCGAGCGCCGCGAGGCCGTCGGCGAGGGGGCCAGTGTTGGGGATGGGTTTTTGGAGGTTTGTTGACCCCTTTGTTTTCTGCTTGTTAAGTTTGGGGGCTTTTGGTAGGGGGTGTATGCTAATGAGTTTTGGGTTGGGTAGGTTGAGGATCTTGAGAAGTTGGCGCCGCAGCTTGTTATGGATTTTTAGTGGGTTTTCTTGGGAGGATGGAGTTTAAGGGTTGAGTTACGGTTGGTTGGTTTGTTTGGGTTCACGGGTTGTGGGTTTGTGCTGCGAGATACCTGATTTGTTTGATATCCTTCTGTTGTAGAAAAAACAAGCGAAGAACTCTTTATATACTCTGGTCTATCGACGAGTTCTAAACGATCTAAACAAAGCAATATAGAAACAACAATAAGCTATGCCCAAGATGGGTATAAATGCTATGACTTTCCCCCCATTACTCCGGAAAACAGCAAGATCACGTCAATTCATTTCTCAACCGCTCACCAAAGGATCGGGCGTAGCCAGGGCTGACACCGTTCTCGAATCTCCAGAAGGAGTGGCAGACCCCTCGGCAACCGGGGTGGCTGGCGCCTCGACTGCCGAGTCCGTTGTGCCGTTGGGCTGCTGCTGCTGCTTCTTCTTGGTGGTCACAGACCCCTTGGCGGTAAGGGCTCCAAGCTCGACGGCCTCCTCCGGCAACGGCCGGATATGCGGCTGACAGACCCAGAAGGGCCGGCCGTATTCCGCGATCGTCGCCTTGGACCCCGTCAGCTTCTCATCGGGGGACCGCTCGAAGCGCTCGGGGAACTCCTCGTATTCCTGGAGGCCCTTCTTGACAGCCTTCTCGACGAGCGTCAGGACATGCTCGAACGCGGCCATGTCGCCGGGGCGCGATCTGGCCAGAGCGTCGCGGACGTCGGTGTGTACGGAGACCATGGGACGGAGGAGCTGGAAGAGGTGGCCCTGCATCACTCCCAGACTGGGGGAAGCCGCCCGCTTGCCTTTCTCGCGCTTCTGCTTCTTCTTGGGTGGGCCATCCTCTTCCTCGGCCTCCAAATCCTGCGCGGGCTCTTCCTCCACGGGGTCGGACGGTAGATACAGCGGCTTCCGCTCAGGGACCGGTTGCTCCAGGACGTACTTGTAGAGCACATCCAGATACCGACGCAGCATGGCGTCGATGCGATATCCGCCCTTTCCGTCCCGGCCGCGCCAGTAATCCCTGCCTTCGCTGCCGACGGGAGGCGGCTTGCTGAAGATCGACGGATCGGACAGGTTACCCTCGGCGCTCATCACGGCATCCGCCCCGGTGGCTTCCAGACAGCGGTCCAGATCGTCGTAGTTCAGATTGTTGCCGTTGGCGAAGATGACCGTCTCCGGGGGCAGGTTGTCGCGCAGGTAGCGGATGTAGCTCCAGTCCGCCACGCCGGTGTTGTGGCCCTTCTGCTCCCGGCGTCGTCCGTGCACGGCGATGATGCTCGCGCCAGCGGACAGGATCATCTTCGCATACTCGAGCGTCTTCTCCTTGGTCTCCTGGATGCGGAACTTGGCGGTGACCGGGATGGGGAGCTCGGTGTGCAGGCGGTTGATCAGCTTGTAGATCAGGTCCCAGTCCTCCTGGAGGAACGCCCCGTAGTGTCCGCGCTTCGCGATGCCCTGGGGACATCCGAGGTTCAAATCCACCGCGTCGCAGTACGGCGCCACATGGCGGGCCGCCTCGAGGAAGTCATCCGGGTCGTTGGCGCAGAACTGCACGAAGAGCGGTCGGTCGATGGCCGGGTTGCCGTCGAGGAAGAGGGACTCGTCGCCTTCCTTGCCGGCGGCGGCGCGAGTCGGGTGGAAGTGCTGCGCGCGCACGTTGGGCTGTTCGCGGAAGAGGCGGGCGTGGTACATGGGAGAGTAGGCGAGGATTTGCTTCTGCTCCTCTGGGGGCAAGAAGGACCTGGTGAGCATGCGCCATGCCTTGCACCAACCATGTTAACTTTCAATTATGGCAAAACTTGCCGTCGAGATGCGGCGAGGCCGGGGGGGGGCGGGCTTACGAATTCAGACCGGTCTACCATGGGCGCAATAATGTACTTCGGACTCCCAATACTCTTGTAGAAGTCTCTTCCGAGCAGCTTCGTCTTCGGTTCGGATGTGAGGGTGGCTGGCGCATTTTGGTCGGCGAGGCTGTTCTGTGGCGGCGCGGGCGCCGTCTCGGGAGTTGCCATTGTCAGCGGGGTGGGACGCAGTGTTGTAGAGAAGTTTCGCCCCAGCCAAGGGGGAAGAAGTCGTAAGAGCTTTATTTTGAGAATTAAACAGTAGTAAGCTTGGATGTATATAGTGGATCACACTTCAGTCGTTAGTGAGACGCAGACAATCGAGACAAGATAGCAAGACCTGGGGTACAAGAGCGGATGGCGGGCATCTTTTTTCCACCGATGATTTATCTCGGGGCGGAACAAGATTGATCCTCTTATCTTATCCAGCGACATGAACCAAATTGACGTATCACTTTTTAGGCGACCTGCATGATTACTTCGTCAAAATAGGCTTCCTTACTTCTCGGACAATGTTGAGCAAGGTGGTCAGGAACCTGCCTAGCAACTGATCTCCGTTACACTTCTTATTCTTTTGTGAATGTGCCAGTCGTGCCTCAAGCAATGCAACTATGCTAGAGCTTACATAATCCAATAATGAGGCTTTAGCGCTTTTCCGCGAGTGGGTTTATGTTTGGGGAGAAACCTTCGATATGTTTATCAAAGAAACTTCGACAGTGTCGAACGCGAAGAGCCGAGTTAGGCAGATGGTAGTATGCCCAGGGTCTAGGGAGTCAATCCAAGTCCCCAGATATCTGCACCCTGCTTCAAGGCTTTCAGACTCTACTAATTTACGGATTATCAACAATGGACGCCGCAGGGGCGGGTGGTAAGTTGAAGCAAAGCATAAACCCCGGCAACCACTTTATACTGATTGCTATAGTATCCCCTTCCATCGCATTTTCTGAGGATGGTGACTATGTTGCACAGCTGAATGGCAGAGAATTGGCGGTCCATCTCAACCCCACTTCCTCAGATTTCAAGGAAGTGCAAGTTGTGAGGCTCAAAGAGAATGCCTCGAAATCCCTCAAATTCTCCCGCTCCAAGCCTGTCTTGCCATCAAGCACACATTCCTACGGAGGGGTGAGTCTCCCGGAGAGACGCCTACTGTGTGCCAGTAACACCCGTGTCTCCATCTGGCGGTTGAATTCGTTGCAGCTGCACGCGGAGATCGAGAGCATCGAGCCCGGTGCCACCTACATCGACTTCGGCGGCGACGAGAATGAAATCATCTACTTCCACGCGTGGAACACTAAGATCACCATCTTTGGGCTGGACACCGGCCGCAGCCAGATCATCAAAGCGCCCAAGTTCTCGACCACCAATGGTTTCGGGTACCGACCGAAAACGAGGCAGCTGGCGGTCCTCCTCAAGCCAGATGCTGCTGACCTCCTGACGATTCACGAGTTCGGGTCGTACGAGCTGATCGGCCGGGCAATTTTGCCGACGTCGGATGCTCAGGGTCTGAAGTGGAGTCCGGATGGGAGGTGGATCGCCGTGTGGGATGCTGCGAGTGCGGGCACGAGAGTCCTCATCTTCACGGCCGACGGGCAGCTTTTCCGAACGTATACGGGCTTACCGGGATCGGATAGCTCTTTTGATTTGGGTGTCCGAAGTATCGAATGGAGTCCGGTATCGAGTGCGCGCGGGGTCTCTGAGGTTCTAGCTGTCGGGAAGGTGGATGGATCTGTGGATCTTTTGAAAAGTACAACTGTAAGGCTTACCTTGTGGTCAGCTACCTGGATTGACATACTGACCAAGCCAGTTTTCCTGCTCTACGACTCTTTCACACGTGTTCCAGATTGAACAGAACTCGCCCAGTGTCTGGAGAGAGCGACCGACTGAAGACGGAAAGGTAGAGTATGCTGAGGCGTCGAGCTCTTCGGCCTTTGGTGCCAACACGGAAGTCTCTGGCCCGCCCCGTGGTGTAATGATTATGGCGTTCAGTGCTAGTGGCGCGCTTCTCAGCACTGTCGACCAAACACGGCCAAACATTGTCTGGATCTGGGACTTGGAGTCCACGCCGGTCCTTCTGTCTGCTCTGGTCCATGAACACAACGTCAGGCAAGTGGTATGGCATCCTACCAAGTCACAACTGCTCATCACCACTGCGAATCCCGGATACTCTGCCGTCCGCTACTGGTCACCCTACAGTCAGCCTCTCACAGTTCGCATACCTATCCCTCGGACTGAGACCGGCAAGTACGATGCGAGATGGATGGCGACAGATGAAGATGAGGACTCAAGATTCTGGTTCGGCACACCCGAGGACTATGTACTTGGCTACATTGAAGGGGTTGATGAAGAGCCACAGTTCCATGTCCTTCATACAATCCGCGGCAAGCTCGCCTCGAGCGGCTCTGGTCCGTCGGCGAGCCGCTGATCCGGATGGATGGAAATTCGGACTTATGGCGTGATGATCTATGCTTTACGAAACTTTGTTCGGCTTTCTAAGCGACTAAGCGACTTTTGGAAAGTGGTCAACTTGACGTGTTCTAGTATAAGCATTGTATAGTTAGTATCTAATCGTTATCATACGGAACCTCTAATTGAGCGTGGTCTCTGAGACTAGTAATATGACTTGGTGTTTCCAGCTTGGCTAGCAGTGGAAAAGCGAGCGATGAATAATTCAGACATCTAACACTCCAAACCTCCCTGCCATAAGTTTAGAAGTGGTTTATCTACATCATACTGCCAAGAATAATCTACATAGTAGATGAGGCCAGAGCCAGTCTTCCCGCAGCCAATGGCAGCGGCTCCCCTGGCCATCGCAGCTAACCGAGGGCGGCGGCCGCCCGTCCAGGGTTTAGGGTTAGAGCCCACGTGACGCTGAGTCATCCCCCACTCGAATTTCGCACTTGGGCACTCAAGTTTCCGGCCGTTCGCTCTGTTGTGCAGCTCTCCTCCGTCGAACAGCTACATCAGATCGTCAAAATGGTGAGTTAGACTGCGCGCCTGCGACTTGGTATATCGAGTCGCAGGAACCTCTGCGATATTATTCTCAAAGATGAAATACTAACACGCTTTTCACCAGGCTCCTACCAGAAAGAAGTGGTCCAAGGGCAAGGGTACGCTATCATCATCTCTCCCCCGTTCCTCAAGCACATCTCTCCTCTCCCCGAACCGATGGAAAAGATTGGTCGCCGGTCGGCTAGATTCGACATGAAATGGGAAAGAAAGAAAAAGGCTTTCGACGACAGTGAGGGCGACGGAACGACAATGAGAAGGATGCAACATCACGCACAACGCAAACCGTCTTTTGACTCGAGCACAAGAAAACTGACTTGATTTTTTCTCCCGGTCTATAGTTAAGGACAAGGCCCAGCACGCCGTCGTCCTTGAGAAGCAGGTCGCCGAGCGCCTCAACAAGGATGTCCAGTCCTACCGTCTGATCACTGTTGCCACCCTGGTCGACCGTCTCAAGATCAACGGCAGCTTGGCCCGCCAGTGCCTTGCTGACCTCGAGGAGAAGGGCCAGATCAAGAAGGTTGTCAGCCACTCCAAGATGACCGTCTACAGTATGTTCTATCCCCCTGGGTTCTTCGGTGTAGAAGATGTTCTTTGTGAAGGTAAATGCTGACGGCTACTTTCTTTGTTCTAGCCCGCGCCGTCACCGCCGAGTAAATGTCTTGACGCTATGAAATGAATTCCTCGCGCGTCCTGTTTTACTTTTCAAAGTGTGTGTGTACTACGAAATGATATCAACTCTATCAAAGCGGATTTGAAGAAATGAAAATCTTTGTGTGGACGAAACAAGAAACCGTGATTGGCTCTCGACGGGGAAAGTGATTTTGCATAGTCGTCAGGTAATATTGACTGCTTGAAGATCAATTTCGAAATCAAAAACAACCAAAAATGATCTGTTCAAATATCTGTTCTCGGGCCGTAGGGTGATGTGCGTTGGGGTATGGATTGAATATGCGTAGGATACGTATCGGCAATTTATCGACTGCACGACATGACCACCAATATCCTCGACACAATACATATACAACCTATATTTACGGCAATACTCCCTACTACATCAACTCATATGAGCCAATCAAAATCACCTCTTGCCAGCAGCCTGCGCCTCAAGCACCTGCTTCCTCGTCGGCCTCTGCTGCCTCGCCGCCTTACACAACTCCCTCGTAGCACCACCCTCCTTATTGTTGGATGCAGCAGCAGCCACCTCCTCCTCCAACCCTACCACCCTCCCCACCTCAAAATACCGCTTATGATTCCGGAAGAACCCCTGCCAGTGCGCGACGGCGCGGTCGATGCGGCCCCGGGCGTAGCGGACATCCTGCTCGTGGCGCTTCTTCCGCTCCCCCGAGGGGAGGGCAGCCAGCTCGGCAGGGTCGTCGATGGGCATGAACATCTCCTCGACGCCCGTCAGGTCCGAGGTCAGGTCCTCCTGGAAGCAGCCCGTCACGAAGGCGCGGGTGGCGTCCCGGCCCACGAAGAAGTTGTAGTGGCCGCCGGGTCCGTAGACGAGCGGGTTGGCGCTGACGTCGAAGATGGTGCCGTTCACGCTGAGGTACAGGGGCAGGGTCGGGTCGGTGCCGTTGTAGAGGGCGAGTTGGGCGGGGGTTAGGGTTAGGGGGCAGGAGCGACAGGCTCAGAAGGACCCGCAGAAGGCTTTTCCTGGGGAGGAGCAGGGGCAGTGGTCGG
>WOUI01000331.1:0-38410 GCA_012184565.1 Aspergillus floridensis | reverse complement strand
ATTCACAGTTAGTATCCAACAGATGCTCGCCATGGCCCTCTTACAACCATCCCTTTCTCTTCTCCTGTTTCTTCTCAACCCCCCCCCCCCCCCCCTCCAACTCGATGCAACCACCCTGAAACCAAGAAACTCTCTACAAACGTGGACCCCCCGGCTGAGATTAATGCCATTGTAAGGCCCCTCTGGAATTGGATGGGCTCTCAAGCTGACTATTGCTCGCAGCCTGTGGCATTTGTTGCCAGCTCTGAAGTCATAGATTGTTTTGGTGTCGATTTATCCCATATTGATTCAGTCTCGATGCATGATCTGGCCCGATTACGACTGGTCAACAGAACTTTCTGCTATGTTGCTTCCGAACACTTTTTCCGAACACTATCTTGGACGCGGGGGCTATGGGAGGAGATCTGCTACATTCCATATGGGGTACATGTCCGCCAGGTACATCTAATTGGTTAGATCACGGTTCCGAAAGTATGAGCTGGGAAAGGATCACAATGCAGCTGCCAACTGCCTTGTCCTGCCTACCTGACCTCGAAACTATGGTAGTTCATTTTGAAGATTTGAGTACAAGTGATCTAGAAGCGATTCATCCTCAACGAGTCCTTGTAAAAAGCTTCGAGGAGGCATCACTGATGAAACTGAGGAGTCTATTTGTGTTTTTCGATGGGTGGAAGGCTTATAGCGCGGGCGCCCCGCGCGAACTTGCTACTTCAAAGAAACAGGTAGCGCGACTTCTCCAAGAACTGCGTCTTCTTAGCCTTCAGACTCCATATATCAGGGTTCCTGACGCGGGAACGAAGACTCAATCACTGGCTGCAGAATTCTTAGCATGTCTACTCAACTCACCCGAGACCTCTTCGACCCAGTCCGCACCCGAGACAGAGAACAAAATGGAGCATGATGTACCCCCGGACTCTTCTACGCTGGTACTGGAGTTACTTGCGTTGGCCGAAATGGCAATCCTTGTTTCTGTGCCTGCCACTTTCGCTACACTGGCAACGCAATCGTTGCGCCATTTAGATCTGCATCGGGTTTTGCTTGTTTCAGGGAACTGGTGTGACGTTCTTACTTTACTGAGCCATATGCCACAGCTAGTCAAATTCAGGCTCAAAAAGTGCAAGCAGTGGGAGACGGGCTCCGACCGCGAACTCATTTGCTTGAACCTAGTTCCTACACCTCGCGTGAAAGCTGAAGTAGGCGAGCGCGATTACGAGGCTCCCATTGCTTGTCTTTCTCTGGAGCTGGGCCTAACCTATGCTGCTGCGTTCCTCAAGTCAATACGAACCGGAGTATTGCTGGGATGTGTCTACTGTGGGATCAGGTAAAGTGGTGGATCTGTCGATAGCATGACCGACTGCGGTAATGTGCATGCTCGAAGTGAAGTTTCCCGATTGCAAGAACTTTAACGAGACTACTATTGTTATGCCCCATATTGCCCATGCAAGAGATGTTCTATCTGCAGGAAGAAGGAGAGAATCTGTTGTTACATATCAATTCATAAACCCGCCTAAACATGGAGATAGTGACCCACAAAAATCTGAACTGTGGACATCACAAGTGTGAGCATCATAAAAGTTCAGGTGTGCTGGGGGAGGTGCATACTATAGAGGCTCTCCTACTGCCTAAAACACAGCCAGGAGATTTGCTCATGTCAATACTATATTGTAGTGTACCTCATCTCTGTTGCGCTCCTTGTGCGGGATAAGATTGACGATCGTGGTATTTGATACCACGTATACCACGTACAACCTTATATGGTGAGACTAATCATAGAAAAGCCTGTGACTAAGCTCATGGATTTTCTTAACGGATGGCAACAGCAATAGGAATATGGTAGAATTGAAATTGCATGAATCCTGTCTATTCTGCACCACGAAAGGCGGAACAATGCTGTTCCGTGAGCGGGAAAACATACCCCTTTGAATCAAAGGATAACCATGCTGGTTTAGCCGGTTGCCAAGCTTCTAGGAGCTTCAACTTCCTTATCCTTATCAACAATCTCCACAACCACACCTAGAACCATGAGCATGTCGTCTGCTGATTTGCGATGAGATGCGGGTCATTTCGACTCTACCACAGAAGACGCGACCTTCATGAATTGTGGCTTACCCACCAGACACAATGCCTGGAGTTCCGTCCAATAAAGCATGCGAGCGGTGCAAGAAAAGACACCTGAAGGTTGGTCCAGCCCTTTCCCACGACCAAGATGCTTGCTAAAACATTCAGTGTGATGAAGCGCGTCCGAAGTGTCAGCGATGCATCAATGCTGGTGTAGACTGCCCTGGATATGTTCAAACGCGCAAGTTCATTGATCAGGGTGCTGCCGTGAGGCGCCGGTACGCCCCTTATCATGGCGAGGAAGCTTCCCATCGTCACCACAGTCCAATCGGCGCCGCAACGAGCGTATGTACTCATCAATTTTCTCCATGATTTTAGCTTCGTCAGGTTGTATATGAGAGTCATATACTGACAAGTGACTAGACTCTTCCGGGTGATCCTTCGAGCTTAAATCATGACGCTGCTAAGCAGACAATGCCAAGCCCAAGTCAGTTCCCATCTGGGGCAGCAACAGCGCCTGCATCAGGTTCAACCCTTTTTATAAGTCAGCTTATGTCGCACTCCCCAGCAGGGGCATCGTCTCAAGCAAGCTCCCCAGGCGCAAGCATGCAAGCACGTCACGCTATTCGAACTCCGGATTGGGCTGGTCGAGAGATTGACCCGACTGGCATGGTAGGTTCGGATCCCGTCATTGGTCCTGGATGGAACGATGTTCGAAGCTCAAGTACTTCGAGCCACGCATTCGATAACCCATCTTACCCTAATGCTGCGATGGCGCCTCGACGAAGTCAAGCTTCCTCACATGCAGAGCATACTTCGCACAGTCCATCTCAGGCAGACGAAAATGAAAGCATTCAAGACATGTATTCTGATCTCATAAGTGGTTCTGGATATGAAGAATCATTCTTAGTACGATACTATGTCGAAGCTTTGGCGCCATGGTTTGTGTCCCCTTCTCACGTGCTGTCTTTTGCTCATTCGTATGTAGGTTAGATCTTTCTGACCCTCGCAAGTTCTTTGCGACTCATGTTCCGCTACGAGCCAAAGACGATGTGGCTCTTCAATACTCCATCACTGCTCTGGCCGCGAAGCACCTCGGTAGAATGAAAGGAGTGAAAATCACCGAAAATACTGGGTTATTCACAACTCCTGCGATACTGGAAACGTACCCTGATGTGTCGGATTCAGAGTGGCTGCATAAAGCCACTATGTACGGCTACCTGGCTGGCCAGCGACTGAACACTGCTCTCTCCGAGTCCTACACAGCAGTATCCAGCTCTGCTGTGCTGAAATCCCCTTTCGAGACAATCAATGACTGGCTGCGTAATCAATCTAAAAACGCCCCCTTCGACCCACAAACTCAATCCACTCTAGGGAAGAAATTAGAAAACTCCCTCGCTGTTTCGACTATTCTCAATCTGTACAAATCAATGGATGAGCCGGCCGAGAAATGGCATTCGTGAGTTTGTTTCCTGTGGAAATCTACCATCACAATGGGGACTAACGATATACACAAAACAGACATCTCTCCGGTGTCAGACCGCTCTTCGAATCTATCGTCAGCCTTTATGAAGGCATAAAACCAGGTCCCAAGAGCTTCCCGCATGGCGTCATTGCGGCGTTTTGGAACTTTGTCCGCCAGGACTATCTGAGCTCATTTCTCAATCGCGTGCAGACACACTTGGATCCCAGCAATTTCAAACTCTGGAGGTCTGCCGGTATACCACTTGATGATGAGGGGAGCATCCAGCCTACCAGTGACACGTTTCTTCTCCAAGAAGACCTCTCCTTTCATTCTCTGGCATGGCTCTCCTGTAAAGTTGTCAACTTTCTAGCCGACTCGAAGAAATCGTCCCTGCAACAACTGGTTCGCTCTCCATCTAGTGAGGGCTCGGAGGGCTCCACCCCGTATCCCACGACTTCCACATGGCTGGGGCTTTCGTTCGAGTACCAAACATGGGTTGAACGACTGCCAGAATCGATCCGCCCTTGCGTGCGCCTTGAGAAGCCGCGCAACCTATCACATCCGCCCGAGACAAGTCCTGTTCCGTTTCCTGAGATCTTCTACTCCTTACCATCGTATGCCTATGCGATGCAAGTGTGTCATTTTGGCCGCCTCGCATTGTCTCTGAACCGCCCGACCGATGCGGTCACGGCTCCGAGCACCGCCTTCGACCGCGTGCAGGGGTATCGCGAGCTGACCAAGGAGGTCGACTATCGGTGCCGGGAGATCATCGGGATCGCGCTGGCTCGGCCATCGAGTTGTGCGCGTGTGTACATGACACCCTTGCTGTTTGCAGTGGGCCAGTTCCTCGAAGCGCCGGAGGAACGCCAGATACTGGTGAACCTGCTGCGCGGCATCGAGGCGGATCTGGGGTGGGAGACGGACTCGAAGACGAGGAAGCTGCAGACGCTGTGGAGTCATCAATAGTTGCTGCTGCTCGCCAACCGCCGAGTATGGTCAATATCACCGGATCAAGAAGATCGAGCTCATACAGCCTTTCATGCTGGAAATCACCACCCACGGGAGTGTCTCTTCCACAAATTCTACTCTCGGGGAAACACAGGACGTGAATGGCGAAAGGCTCCGCACATAAAATTGCATGAGACCAGATATCCCTCGCCCAACATTAGATACATTTCGCGTAAATCATCAAGACAGACCAGCTGCCCCCATCAATCAAGAAACCCTCCGTACCGTACACAAGACCTCACTCATCATCCTCATCGGGATCATACAGATCCAAATCCAACGTAGCCTTCGGCTTCGCCGGCAGCGGCGCCGCAGCCGGCCTAGCACTCCCACTCCCACCACCACCACCAACAGCTGTCCCCGAAGCAGCAGACGAGCCCGCCAACGCCGCCGCCCTGGCCGCCTCATCCGCATGCCTAACCTGCTCCGCGACCTCCGGCCCCGGCGCCGCAGCCATCGGCGCCGCAACGCCCAGCCCCTCCGCCTCGCGAATCAACCGCTCCACCTCCGCCTCGACCTCAAAGCCCGGCCGGCCCTCCGCCGCCGCCAACTGAATCTGACCCATCAGCCCCATGCGGATGCGATCCTCCATCGGATACGGCAGCATATACACCTGCCTCGCCAACTGAGCACTCTCATCCAACCACGAGGTCGCCCCTTTCGTGACCTCGGCCACCGGCTCAGCAGCAGCAGCAGCAGCAGTAGCATCCCCATTCGCGCCCCCAGCCCCCGCCCCGATCCCCCCCATCTCCGCATCCTTGGCCGACCCTCTCCTGGCCTTACCCGCGGCAACCCGCTCCTCAACACCAGCCGCCGCATCCGCCGCCGCCTGATGATTATACTTACTGATGCGGCGCGCAAAGTCCAGAAGAAGCTTATAATCCACCTCCTTGACGCCGCGCAGCTTCCGCTTCGCCCCTGACCCCGTCATCTCGGTAAACGCAGGATCCGTCCCCTGCATCTCCGTATCCCCGTCCCCATCCCCCTCATAACCAGTATCATCATCATGCTCATCCTCATCCTCATCCTCCGAGTCCGAGTCTGAATCCGAATCACCACAAACCCCACGTACCACCCCCTCGAACTCCACGACCTCGCGCACGATCCCCCGGACTTTCTCCTCGAGGGCCTGCGCCTCCGCGCGCAAGCCCAGCAGCCGCGCGTAGTTGCGCTGGTGGATGCGCAGCTCGTCGATGGTGGAGGTGAGGGCGTCGTCGGCGGCGAGGAGGGCGAGGGCGGCGGCGGGGGCGCCGGAGGCGGTCGGGGAGGTGGTCAGGGTGGTGAGGAGGGTGTGGAGGGCCGAGTCCAGGGTGGTGAGGGTGGTGTGGATTTGGGCGTTCATTTTTATGCCTTTCGAGTTTTGGTTGGCGGGGGGAGTAGGTGTTTTTTTTTGGTAGGTGGTGGGTTGTGTTTAGCGGTGGTGGTGGTGGTTATGGTTATTGAGGCATTTGTGTGAGGTGTTATGTGGGTGTGGGTGTGTAGGTGTATGTTGGGTGGGATTGAGGGTGTGTTTTGATGGTCGTTTTGTGGTGGTGTTTGAAGCTTGCAGGTGAGCTTGGCGGCCGCCGCGAAGCTGGACGGGAGCTGGGGATTGTTCGGTGGATGCACGTGAGAGGTCCGGGCGGGTGTGTCACGTGGTGCGGTTTTCCGCTCTCTTACAAAACAACTACTATCCACAGCGACTTATGCTTCTATACAGCTGGAATGATTGATCTTGTGATGAGGGGGCGGTAAAAGCTACGGTCTATACTCCTCTTACTACTGCATACTCTCCTACGTGTTAGAAAAACTTTGGCATATCTATAAGCTGATTATTTCTATTTGAATGTATCATGACTCTAACCACCATGATCTTAGATTTCACTGGATATAGCCTCCTGTAATACCACTGCCGCAAGGATTTCTCACACTGCAAGAACCCCATGCCTCGCGCCCCTTCCACCGCCGCTTCAAGGTAAGGCCGGATCACTTCCGAAGGCGTGCCATTTGCGTCGATCGCCTGCAAAAGCTTCTCGATCACCTCCTTGCATTGTATCACACTAGCATGAAGCAACGGCGACCGCCTTGTGCCACTGTGTGGCAACGGGTTGGCTCCGTGACGGAGCAACAGACGCACGTAGCACGGATCACGTAGGGACGCCATTCTATCCAGGGCCGTGTGTCCACCCACCTCTTGATTGATATCTTCGCCGTATCGGAGGAGAAGATCGACGATGGCGCTTGGGTCTGCATCAGGCCTGTCCATGGATCTCGCCGCCATGCAAAAGATGTCAACCTGTCGGGATCGGGGGAGACGAGCGCGAAACCCCTGGTCGATCAGAAACTGGACCATCTCCACTCTGCTGGTGTTCGCCGCCACACTGAGAGCTTGCTCACAGGCCATGCTGTTGAGATTCTCCGGGAGTAGCAGGTCGTCCCATCGTTGCTGTTGCAGGAGAAGATCAAAGACCGCTCGACCGCCTCCGATGGCTTGGAGAATGAAGCTGGCACTACGGCCCATGAGCAGCGGCAAGTCAAATTCACGGTCCAACAGCATCTGCACCAGTTCCGTCCGACCTGAGCCCAAAACTGCGGCTGCGACCGTCGTCTCTTCCACATTCATCCGGCCAGGGCTAGCCCCAGCGTCCAGCAGGCATTGGAAAATTCCCTCGAACGGCATGGCCGCCATAAAAGCAGGCTTTCCAGTTCCATGGTAGACGTCTTCGTCGTTCGGATCGGCTCCAGCCTCAAGTAACAGTTCAACGATGGGCTGGAAGCTCCCGGGAATCGCTTGAAGAAGTGCCTTTTGTCTAACCACCTGATTTACGTGTGGCCCCCGAATAATCATCTCAGGGTCATGAACAACAGACATCTCCTGCCATAGGATCGCCTCTCTAGATGGCAGAGCGCCACGCTCAAGCAGCATCTCCACGACCGCTGTGTGACCTCGGTCAGCCGCCAAACATAGAGCCGTGAGGGAGCAATTGAGTGAACCCTGTACGAACTGGATCACGGAGTTCGGATGGCAACCAAGGGTTTCCGGAAACCCCTGGACAGCACGGAGGTCACCCCGCGCAGCGGCAACACACAACATCGCACGTAGATTTGTGCCGAGCTGAGCGTAGCTCTTGAGGCTGCGCCAGAAGGAGATCAACTATAGCCTGGTGCTTGCTTCTAGTGGCGCACACAAGAGGGTGACTCGTCTCCTCCAGACTCGGCAGGCTGTCCATCACGCCGTCCGCATTGCGAGTCAAGTTAGTGATTTCGAGTCTCACGTCTGTAGATGTGTAAAGATGGGGTTGGTATACTCGATTCGCGTGCTCGGAGACCCATGGGCTGGACTGCGGTTAAATACCTCTCAGCGAAAGCCATACATTGAGAATACAATTATTTTCTTCCCCCCCCCCCCCCAATCGTGAGACATAGGTAATGGGAGATAACAAAAGAGCAAAGTGACAATGCGCCGCGGACGAAGAAAACAATGAGATGCCGATAAAAGCCAAATAGTACAAGGAGATCATCCTTTCCAGAATTCTGGATTGTTGTCCGAGCCACAGAGATGTTGTTAGTAAAGTCTTCGAGCTTTGCAATGACAGGACGATATGGTTCTTCTGGTTGAAATTGCGATGGTCTGGATCAGAGGCGGGATGAAGTGTCTTAATGCCGCTGTCTCGGTTGAAGTGACTACTGTCCTAATACATAGAGAAGGAGCTGGGATACTACGGGTCAGGTGACAATTGTTCATATCGGCGTTTCTGGGCACTGCTCTGATCAGTTACCATTGGGTTCGATCTTCTCTGGACGACGACTCAGATGCCATTAAATGCCTGATTTTGTATGTTTTCTGAGGTCTTGACCCGACTCGTACAACTACCAGCAAAACATAGCCCAAACCAAATAAGGTCCACGAAGAAACATATAGCTGCTGCGGCATCGAATCATCGCCTCAATCTGTGACATTATCCCGATCACCAGCGGAGAAGGTTATAGTTGCATGCTATAGTGGTTCATCTCAGTCAAGAGACTAGTAATAACACAATACCACGCAGCTCCACAATCCAGAACGCCAAAAGTCAAATAGTCCCTCCAGAGGCTCGCTTAGATTCTTCCGGTACGGAGCCGACAGAAACAAGATGATTTGATCGGAACATCCGCCCGAGCCAATGCCATCCTAAGCTGCAACCCAAGAATGCGCGCCTCAGAATCACGACCCAGTCTGACAAGACACTCATGGTACCCATGCAACGACCACACGTTATTCGGATGTTGTTTGGCTCGCGGTAAAGAATCATTCACCCCTAGGTCCGCAGCATAGACGTCCGCCGCCTCTTCCACAAGTCCTTGCTCCAACAACAAAGCGCCATGAACATGGCGGATGGGCTGCATCCACCCCCATGGCTCATCATATGGAAGCTTGTCATATAGACTTGTGGCATGGCTTAGATGCTGGAATGCCTTGGAGGTATTGCCACGGCGGTACTCAAGCTCCCCGTCGAGCATGGCCTGTGCGATAGCTAGAATGTCAATACAAGTGTTGTTGTGCAGGGTGCGCGTTGGTGGAACTCGTTGGAAAGCTTTTTGGAATAGTTCCTGCTCCTTGCTTGCCTCGTCGATTTCTCCCAGTGCAGCCAAGGCGACAGCTTTCCCGTAGTGTATCACGGCGGTAGTCACGCAGTATAATTCCTGATCTTGTGGGAGTTTGATCGCGATGATGTCTCCCCAGCGCCCAAAACGAATCAAGACATGCACGCGCATCGGCACAAACGACTCCAAGAACATGGCCATCGGGGGATGCGGCGTGCGTAGTATTTCCTCAGAGAGTGATTTTTCCAGCTTGATGGCAGTGTTTAGTGCGACCTTGAACTGCCCCGCGAGCATAGCGGCGTAGATCAGGAAATGGTAATTGTGGGATCTGTACATCGTATAGATACCCTGAGGCCGAGACAGGGCAAGGTGTTTCTCATCAGCCCGCACTGCATCAGAGTTGGAGAGGATAGCTCGCTGATAGTCCCCGCAGAGGATATCTATGTGAGTTGGCATATGATGAAGGTGGCCCGAGTCGGGAACCAACCCACGGAGATGATCAGCGATTTGCAACACCGCCTCTGGCTGGCTGGACATCTCCATGAGATGGATGTACACATGCAATAAACCTGGGTGTGCATAGCCGCCGTCTTCATCCAACGCGCGGTGGAGGACATCTTTAGCCTCCAGTGTACATGATCCTGCGGTCGGATGTCCGGTGTGCAAATCCCAGAGCCGCCACGGTGTTAAGTTGATGAGGCTGTCAGCATATAGTGCAGTGACATCAAGGTCACCTGGAAACCTCTCATAGACGACCCGCATTGCCTCCGCATATGCTCTGCTCCATGACTGGAGCTCCTGTGGGTCCTTCGGCGCATGCTTCTGAGGAAAGCGAGCTTGAAGGGCTCGAATGAGACCTTGTTCGACGGGCGTTGCAGCTTCACTGTTCTCTAAGGCTTGGGTGAGCGCAGAGTGTGTGCGGCCCACAACCATCTCCAGTGCCTGGGGAGGGAAAGCCTCCCATGACATATTATAGTTTGGCCCGAGCGCAAACGCTAGTCCCCAGTATGCCATGGCACATGTTGGGTCGTGCGCGATCGCTTGGTTGAAGCATTCGGCGGCCTGCTCGTGGTTGAAAGCAAAGCACCAGGTCAGGCCACGGTCAAACCAGACCTGAGCATCCCTGCTAGCAGTGGTGACTGCTCGATGGAAGGATCCGAGGTCATAGTATGGGGTATCTGCGGAAACGGCAATGACCTGCCTGTTGAGATACTGGGCCATTTTGGTCGATATTTCACATTGTGTCAACCGAGTTCAGTGGATGTGATGCAACAGGTGACAGGGAGTAGAGACAACGGTTGTCTGGTTATAACTAGCCAGCCAGAAAGACATGTTAGTCATCGAGCCGTCATCTTGTGATCCGTGACATCAAGACATGGATGCGCGCAATGGAACCAAGACAAAGGAACGGTTTGTACGAGGACAACAAGCCATCGAATGTTTCAATTTCCAGGTAGGAAATACTAATGACCAAGCTGGTCTATGGTTTGAAGTCCGAGAACGAAGAAAATAAAAACTCCGAGAAGAGAGCCAGCGTTCCGTATCTCACTGCAGAACAGCAACCATACTCAGTACAGCTAAGATAGAGAAGTACCTACTAAGACAGATATACCAATGCATCTGGAAGCGGAACGTAGCAACACAAGAGAAGCAAAGGAGGGGCGACTGGGCAGGTAAGTTTAGCCGAGCAACTGGGGAGACAAGCTAAGAGTGAGTGGGGATTGTGCAGCCGGAATACGAGGAAGAAGTGGACTGTGGGTGAGGAAGTTAAAGCTGAATAAAGTCTCATTCTCATGACTTTTGCCGACAGGGACGGGAAGGGTCTAGCCTCTCTGCCAGTTTTGCCTTAGTATCAATTCTGTCACTGTCACTGTCACTGTCACTGTCACTGTCACTTGTCACATCCGTCAATGCCCGAATCCCCAACCCATCTCAAAATACACTTTTCAGATCATTGCTCTTCTTTTCTTCCAATCCATAAATAGGTCTTACCCTAGGATTAAGGTATACCTAGAGCCAGAGGATCTCAGGTCGATCATGGTGATCTGAGCCGAGTGCCCTGTCATCTGCTGCTTCGGTAAGATCCTGTCAGCCTGTGGCCTGGCCTGCCCCCGCCAAGATCCTCCGCGTCTGCTTGGCGGGCGCACTACTCCGCGAGCCATCTGCAGTAGGAGGCTGTTTTGGGAAACTGGTGTCACTGAAATCTGCTCATCGTGCAATCTGCCTGCTGATTCCTAAGAATTAGATAATGGTTGTTTTGATTAACTTGTGAATGCGATCCCTCATCACGATGAAAGGAGGAGTGGTGGCCCCATCGACTGGTTGCCAATGCAAGCATTGAACAGAAGACCAAGTGGGTCTGTTCTACCAGTTGCAGGCTGCAGGAGAATCATCAACATTTCTAACTGACAAGCAACGAGCATCAATGCAGAACGCGACAAGCATCTAATCTACCTTGCAAGACTCTTTCTTGCAGACTAGAGACGGTGAATACTTATCCTTTAGAGGTTGCTTCGAGCCTCTTCTCATGCCACAAATGCGAAGTATAGCGGAAACATCACGAACGTGAACGAGCTATACTTCGACCTTGACAACCCACCGTAAGCTGAGCTGACTAGATAGATGAGGAACTATATCCCACCACTTATCTTCATCCGGCTAGTCAGGCTGTAGATCGCGCCGAAGCGAACCGGTTCTCAACTTCTGACCTGCAGAATGGAGATATTTGGAGCCCCGGAGCATACGTAAGTCTCCTTCAATAGTGCCATGAAGATAACGAACAATGCTCCATCGACCTCAGCTGAGAACTAGAGGGAACACCCAATGCCTTGTCCACGGAAACGAGACGCGTGTAGCAGCATCATGGCGAGAGAAAAGGCTATATAAAGGCGGTCGTTGACCCTCGAGAATACCTCGAAAGATATCCAGAGATCACAGATCAACAACTCCAGCTCAAACCATCCATCCCCAATCCAAACCCCTCAGCAACTTCAAGATGATGACCAAGGTCCGCACTCACCCTTCCCGATCGCCCCCCCCCCCTACATCCCAAGCCTCCCTTTCTCCCCTCAATCCCAGCCCTACTGACCCTCGACCCCCAGACCCTCGCCCTCGTCGCCACCACCCTCGCCGTGGCCGTCACCGCCAACCCCACCGTGGGCTACGCGGGCTACTTCTACGAGAACTGCACCACCCCCAGCATCGACGCGGGCAACGCCTACGCGGGCTCGTGCCTGAACGTCGAGGACTTCCCCATCAAGTCGTTCACCGCGTACGTCGAGTCCGGCAGCTGCGCCGACGGCACCTCGGCCGTGCTGCACACCTACACGGCATCGGGCTGCGACGAGTCCACCCTGTTCGAGACCTTCAGCGTCGACACCGAGAAGCAGTGCTTCGAGGCGGATGTGACCCTGGTCAGCATCAAGTCGGAGTGTGTTTAGATGGGCTTGCCTGTCTGTTTGAGGATCGAAAGTTGGCAAAGAAGAATCCAGGAGAGCATGTATCTAGACTTTTGGTTTTGAATGCGACGTTGCCGATGACGAAGAGGTGCATATATGCCAAGTAAATCGTATGTAGGGCGGTGGGACAGCTCAAGAAGATAAGCTATGGTTGATAGCTTGGCGTTGGGATGCTTGGTGTGTGCCTACCGTTGCTTTTGCTTGGTACTGGTTGGTTGGCTATTACGTATGTGCCTGAGGAATCGGCTAATGTGCCTGTAGTAGTCTGGCATTACAGTCATCAGTCTACTTCAGTCGGTCATAATTTGATGAATTATCGATATAATCTCTGATTGACTTAATAATAGAAAGCGGCCACACTCCCCGGTACTACATTCCGGGCTTGTCTCTACGAGCGTCAGATCAACCATTTTCCCTCAGTAGCTCAACTTTCCCGCATAACATCATACCGAACTATCAGAACCTTCATCCAACTGGAACTTAGAACAAACAACCACCCTCCAAATCCAGGGTAGCATCGACCTCAACGCCACCGATTCCCCATCTACTCGTACAGTACACAGTAACGAAGACAGATCTACATCCATACTCATACTCATACTTGCTCCGTACGGAAACCAACCAGATCAGCGGAGACACACTTCCACTGCCCTGTTTGCCCCCCCCCCCGGCCCCAAAGTCCCCACTACACTCTTGCCCTCCGCATCCATGAGAGAAAAAGCGGAAAATGCAAGATCTGCGATATATTTTTTCTTTAACCTAAGCTTCCCCGCCATACATTATCCAAGGTTTCTGAACCGGACCCGGTCATGGAGATAAAGATCATCGAGGGAGAGTGGGAGAGTGTCATGGGCCACTAGATTACATAGTATAATGCGGATCTATGTTATTGGCTGAGAGCGCTGGGTTCGGCGGGTGGATCCGACGATGCCGGAAAAGTGGTTCACACGAAAATTCTCCGTGTGTCCGTCCCCCATCCTATCCACATTGCACAGGATACCCTGGGGCACAGTGGCAAACGGCAAAAGGACAAAAAGTATTGACCGACGCAGGGCTCGAACCTGCAATCTCTTGATTCGTAGTCAAGCGCCTTACCATTGGGCCAGCCGGCCTTGTTGATATCTTGACCCGATTATGAAAACTATATCCATCGTTGTGGAAAATGTTCGCTTTCATTCATGTGCGTGTGCTAGTTAACAGTAAACATGCTACATTGGATATCTTCATAAACAGGACAGTAAGGAAATAGAAGGGAGTGAAATGTGAGGAAGGAAGGGAATGTGGATCAATCACGGGGAAGATTGGCTTCGGGGTCGGAGTCGCTGTATCTCTCCATCAGCGCCTCCTTCTCCGACAGGGGCTCCTCGTCTTCGACAGTAATGACGGGAATCTGGGGCCGAAGGCTGTCCTGTGCCCAGAAGTAGACGGAGATGATCATGCGACCAAGAAAGAATCCGATGACACAGGCGATGCATCCGGCCACCACGCCCAGCAGAGCAGGGAAGATGATAGCGCGGATCTGTCGCATAACGCCCCGCTCCCGGCCACTCCAGAAGAACTGTCCGTTGTGGCTCGTGCGGAAGACGGGAGGGTACTTGGTCGAGGTAGACTTCTCGTGCGAGGACTTGGCCGCGGCAGGGATCGGAGAGTCGTGGATCTGATCGTGCTCGTGCTCGTGCTGGCCGTGGGAGAAGGGGGTCGTCTTCAGGCAGTCGGTTACCGCTTCTTTGGCGTTGTTGACGTAGGACTCGACCTTGGACTTCCATTCCTTCATGCGCCAGATCTTGTTGCCGTGGCCGTGCTCGCGGCTGGAGTTGGGATCGATGACCGTGATCTGGAGATTGTCGGCGGTGTCACGGACGAGGCCGATTGCAACGGCGTGGTCGGTGACGGGACGGCCGTGCAGGTCGAAGAGGCGGAGCTTCAGGTGGTAAATATCGCCCACGGGAGCACCAGGGTGAGATGGGAGCGGTCGGACATCCAGAGCGTAGGCGACGGAGACGGATTGCTTGTTGCCGTCCCATTTGCGGTCCACGGAGAACTGCATCGGCACGGATGCGGGGAAAATGGGTTGTTTGTTGGCCAGCAAGACGCCATTTTGCGTGGAGAAATCAATAGTCTGGGCATTGTCAGTTTGAGATTCGAGTTATTTTCTCGGGAAGGGTCAACATACAAGGTGTGCATGGGGGTCGAGAGCTTCGTTGCAGCTGGAGTCGGAGAAAGCACATGGAACGGCAGGCAAGTTGATCTGATGGGCGCTGGCCGAGCGGGGAGAACTGATGTAGGAGTAAGGGACGGCGGCAGCGGCAGCACAGCTGCTAAGGCAGAGAGCGCCTGTCACGGACAGGTAGCGAAGCAACATGGTTGTTGTAGATGGGTCGATAATTTAGAGAAAGAAGGTGATGATGAATGGAGTTAGTTGGTAGGTTGTCTAGTGGTAGGTGGTCTGGTGGTATGGCGGTGGTGATGGTGGTGAGTTGTGGTGGTGAGTTGTGGTGGTGAGTTGTGGTGGTGAGTGTGGTGGTGATGCAAGGGAACGAATGTTTGACCAGGTCCAAGAGGGAAAGTAGAGGGAACAAGAGAATGTTTATAGGATACAAGACCGGAAGAAACGACAGAGCCAAGGCTGGAAAAATCATGCAGGGTGCTGTGAGCCGGGAAGAGGCATATAAAAGCGAGCAGAAGCGACCAAGCAAACGCTAAGATTTGGCCCAGTGGGGGAAGCAAGACAAAGGCACAGCAGGAAGAAGTAGACGAGAGGGGGCGAAACGGGAATTATTCTGGGTCAAATGCAAGACCAAGTGAGGAAGTGGAGTCAGAAGTCCGAGGACTCAGAAGTAGTTAAGTTTATGGAAGTTAAGTTTGTTGAGGTCAGTTGTGGTGGTGTTTACTGTCATAATAAAATTCGTGGTGATTGTTTCCTTTCCTTTACTGTTCCGGGTGCGGAAGATGTTCAAGGCTCTCCGTAGTATACTAAGTTACTGTACTCTGCAAGTAGACATGCGGCTTCCAACTCCGCCATTTCATCACCATTCATCCATTAACCCGCCCCAACAAATAAACACTGCCTCAACTCGTTGGTTTCACTACTTTACCTTCTCTTCCTTTATCTTGGGGGCCAGGGTCACTTTCATTTCTTCCACCTGCGCAGATTACTTGTACAACCGGTCCCTGCTGCTTGTGTCACCGCAATTCAGCTCGATGGCAATCCCTTGGATTTGAAATAAGCCCCATGGGCGGTTCTCGGAGGGTATTTGGCACCCGAAAATGTAGTAGGTTATCTACTGTACGCTTTTGACTGACGGTATAACCACAGCACGCACTTGAACAAGTCCGGCCAAGTCAAAGACAGACACCCAGACAACCAGCCAGCACAGCCATTCGCCCCCTCTCTCCTCTCAGGCTCTCACAATAATTTAACGTGCTATTATTAAGTATAGACCCTTTTTCTCTTTGGGCTTAGCCAGGTCTTAGTGCCTGTCTCTCTCCACTTTTCCATTGTCCGCGGACACCGGCGAGCTGTGCTATTTCATTCCTTCTTCTTGCTAAGCTCTGCCAGCGCTGCCCGCTCTGCCAATGATCAATCCAGCTGCACCTGGTCGCCCCCACGGGCCATTCAGGCTCTCACTTCTCTCTCCCTCCATTCATGGGTCATTGGAAGCTTAGCGATGAGGTTATCGCCGGGGGATCATTTTAGCTGTGGATTCCTCTTCTCCCCTCGGACCTCCCTATCCTCCGACTCAGAACACCCACGACTCACTCTTCAGAAGTCTCAGACAAACGGCTGCCTAATTTTGGACAAATCGGCGTTCCCTAACCTTGCTACTTGTCTTGCGATATGGGCACACCGTCCATCCCCACCCCTCAGACACCTTACCAATAAGCCTCCGTCGGTCACTTCGGTCGGCCACCTCCGTTCGGTAACCGTGGACGAAGCCTCCGGAATTCTACTCTTCGGGGAAAATGAACAATCACCCAGCCCATCAGCGTGCGTTTTGAAGGTGCAATCGGACCCTGCGATTGGCAGATCATGGCTCCGGGATATTTTCTTCGGCTGCCTCTTTGGCAATTCGAGCTGTCTCATTTGCCAATTCCTGCATGACGCAGGGCATAGGCAATCATCGTATTATCGTGATTTTAAGGTTATGGGAAATATCATCTTCCATACCCATATAGAGTCATAGGCGATCCCGAAGTGGCCGTGGCTTGGACGATTGGACCTGATGTTCACAAGTTCCGTGCCGGCCAGCTCATCGAGCGCCATCCCCACTGTAAGCTGGAGCAGAATCGCAGCGTAACGGACAAATGCACTTATCCATTCCTAGTGCTGCAAATCACTGAAAGCTAAGGCAACCCCGATGGGGACGAAAAAAATGTGCCTGAGCTAACATGCTTAAGGTATGGACCATTGGACCCGAACTTGGGAGTTTTTCTCTACCAGACTCCAATTTTTCTTTACCCTCAAGCTGATTGACGGTCAATCCTTGAAACAGTCTAGCTCACTTCGTTGGTTATTTTTAGTGCTGAGTCATTCCGCCGACTGTTCCACCCAAACGGCAATCCAGGCAGAAACAAACGCAAATTTGGAGCTTATACTGTACTTTCAGTTTGTTTATCCAGAGGCCGAATTACCTTAGACGATCTGATCAATCAGCGACTTCGGAACATGCGCTTGCATCATTGATGAGATATCTCACGTGCTTATGGCTGCAACCGCAGGCAAAGTTGAACGCAGTTCTGATGCGCGCATTCCACTACCGCAAGACTTACCCCTGACTGAGATCCCGGATCCGGCCCGTCGGCAGAAACTCGCCCTGTGACTTGGGAAAATATAGCCACCAGAAGCTCCACTTCACGGGTGGTGAGCCTTTCGGCCATGTTGGAACCATAATGACACTGACAGAGATTTTAGCACCGGCGGCTGGTGGCAATGATGCCCACTAGCTCCAATCTCATCCATTCAAGCATGGCGCACGATCCCACGTGGGTCACATAGGGGCTCTCTCGCCAATTGCATTCCTTCTCATTGGTGATGGACTCCGTGCCCGAAATCATTCGGCTGCCATGGACACTACCTCATGCGACCTAGGTATAGTTCTAGAAAAATAGTCATGCGGCTGAATGTCCATCATGTCAGTCCATGCAAGGGTTCGCAATGGCGTCTTCCTCGGGAACCATGTTCGCAGGTCACCTATACAGTATTGAACTATAGTTCCAACCTGTGGGCCTCAAACAAAGGGATCCCTGTTTCACCTAAATCCATCGTTCTTCTTCAAAACCGCCCCCAAAGCCTAAGGATTGCCAGAGTTTCTTTCAAACATGGCCCCTTTCCCAAGGCGCACCGGACGCCAAGGGTCGCGGTGTTCGATACGAGCGGTTCCGCCCTCGGATAGTTCGATTCAAATTTCCCCCTTGCGTGCGATCAGCCGGTGATATTCCACCACACCTGGCATCGGTCCATGTCCACCGGATCTAGGACGCTTGATATATTGCCCGCTTGGATGTTCAAGACTTGGCCTTGTGACCAATAAGAGTTCCAGACTGTCGCATCGGCAATGGAAGAAGAGGGCCGGCCCTCTTGCACAAAGGAAACGATATAATCTTGCATGACCAACGCAACGTCGACATCGACGACGCTCGGGTCAGGGTTTTTAGGGTCATAAAAGGTGAAGTATAGATCTTCTGAGTGCAGACCTGGAGCCACAGCGAAACTGTACCCGTATACGGTCTCCAAGGCAGTGCTCAGGTACAGGTTCTTGCACCTGAAGAAAGCGTCGCTGATTGTCAGGGCTAATCTTCCAACTGCATCGCTATAGCCTAGACTGGCTGCTGGGGTGTTGAAGGTTGGTGGATAGAGCGTCTGGGCGATGTCCTCCGCCACTTCGGGGACCAGATTCGGGAGAAAGTCTCTCAGGATGGTCGAATAGGCCGAGCTGTTCACGCCTGCCGGCGGAGTGAAGATAAGACCTTCGTTGGAGGTATGGCCTGTCATGATGCGAAGACCCTGCCATTCGAAGTTGGGGTCGAGCAAGATGTTACTCGGCAAGTCTTTGATGAGTAATCCATCTACGACCGGTCCATAAGTGAAGGTTCCGTAGACGGGCGTCTTCGCGATTTGATATGCATTGGCCGCAATCAACCGATCCGATGGAAGAGACCGTGCCTCTTCGATGGATGAGACATTCAACAATTCGAGGAATGCGTCTCGCGCTGACGTTTGCTGGTTCACCGTCAAAGGATACCACATGGGACTCTGGATGATGGCCTGGTGAAAGGGGAGGTCTTTTGCTTCTTTGTTGCCTCCATAAGTGGCCAATTGATGAACGATAGACCCTGCGCCAGCCGACTGACCCATGACGGTGATGCGGTCCGGATCTCCGCCAAACAGGTTGATATATCGCCTCACCCAGTCCAGTGCGAGACGTTGGTCGTAGAGACCAGCATTAGCGGTGGCTCCATTGCCATCCGATAACCAGCCGAAGGCTCCTAGCTGTAGAATTTAGCACTGTCATCGAGCTTCGAATCAAGAAAAGGGACCTACCCGATAGTTAAGCGCAACGTAAACAATCCCGTCCTCGTCGAGCATATTGCGTTGCATCAACCCCCTGGGGTTATGCTCCGACTTATCGCCAGAGATATACCCACCGCCATCAATCCAGACCAGGACCGGAGCCAAACCGTTGCCTTCTTTCTGATGCTTTTGCTGAAGAGCTTTCTCCTCAAAAATCTTTTTAGGGACAACAACGTCCAAGAATAGACAATCCTCAGTCATTCTCTCGTCGCCCCCTATCGACCCGGCGAAAGGAGAATAATCCCTCGCGGGACTCGCCGACGCTTTCTCGCCTTCTGTTGATGCTGATGGCGAAGCTGCAGCCGATGCAGAAGACAACACCTCGGCCACAAACCCGGGCATAACCTCCTCCTCCCACTCCAAGGTAGCTTGCGGACACACCCGTCCCTGTGCTCCGGTCTGCACCACCGACCGGTTTCCTTGAGCTGGGGGAATCGATGGTCGGAAGCGAAGTGACCCCGTTGGTGGCGCAGCGTAGCGAATATTGCTGAAATTGTAAGTTTGGGCTTGATCCTGCTTTGGGGTTATGGCCGGGTCTTTCTGCGTCTGGGAATTGAGGTGTGACATACATCCAGGGAGAAAGCCTGATGGAGCTCGTACCCCAGGTCTACAATGGGGAGGTTCAGTTCTGTTGTTGTTGGTGCTGCTCCTGCTATCCCTAGGAGAAGGATGGATTGGAGGAGTAGTAGGGGGGTGACGTGCATTTTCCTTGTCTGTGGGAGCTGGAGGGGCAAGTGGTTTCATTTCTTGAGTAGGTTGGTGTGTTCTGGGTGGTCGGGATTTTTCTCGCAGGAAGGGCGTTTCTACATATACATTATCTAGATCTCTCTTGAAGGAATCAAACTCGGCAGGCAAGGGCCGAAATATTCAATCAATATGCAATTGATTCGAACGGTGGACCGATGTATCCGGGAACGGGTTTGAATAGTTTTCCGGATTCGGAAGCGAAGTATAAGGCCCGGGTACCGTACCAGGTTGGGAGTCAAACAAGGGATGGATGGATGGCGGCGCCCCGAGGGACTGGAATGTGATCGACGGTGACGGGCCGCAACTGGTGTCCGTCTTTTCCCTACCTTGCTTGGTAGGTCAGATTCACGGGTTACCGGGGGACGAGGAAGGAGAAGGGATCCTGATGCTGTCGCTGGTGGGATTCCTTTTCTTCGTTGTTAGGGTCTACATGTGGTTGAATTGGGTGCGTTGTTTTCTATAGGGGTAGAGAACAGCATGGCTATGAGGGGCGTATAGCTGAATTACTTGCACTGATTCATATACCTCAGGCCTCCCAGTCGCAGGACCCTATACACAATCGTAGATAAGCTACACCTCCTATACCCACCAGCGATAGTCCAACAACCACAAGCAATCAGTCCCACCATACCCTATCCTACACGAACAACCACACCTCAACACCTCCACCTCCACCTCCACAAGCTACCAGCCCATCCCTCCACCTTCCATACTCAGCCCCCTCAGACTAAGAATCCCGCACCTCCCGCACCTCTCTAACCTCAAACCCCATCATCGCATTCGACACCACCCCACCATCCCCCCGCAACTTCAACGCAGTCTCCACCCCCGCCGCCGGAACCCGGTACTCCCACCGCCTCGCAGAGCCCTCCCCCCCATCCCCAGCTACCGCATAAGGAAACGGCAAATACTCCGGCAACAGCCCCAACTGCCTCAACACAGTCGCCTGATCCCACGCGATATGCTCATGAAACAGCCGATCGCCCCGGATATTCACGACGGCGGTGAACGGGACCCGGAGGAGCTTTCCGGTGGGCGGGACACCCGGGACCAGCCAGTCGACGACGCGGTCGTGCGTCATACACAGGATGAACTCGTCGACGACGCGGTCCACGCCGACGGTGCGGCTGATCAGTTCGAGCGAGGTGTCCGCCGGGTTGGTGAAGATGAAGTGCTGCGCGTAGAAGCGCGTCAGGGCGGGGCGGCCGGTTCCGCCTGTTATCTGTGCATCATCATCATCATCAAGGAGTTAGTTGGTGGTGGTGGTGGTGGTGTTCCAGCAAACCAGGCAGTCAGTAAGCCCATTCCGGGCGCTAACGCCCTCCATCTGGGCCGATCAACACCCTGGTAGAAAAGGAAGGGGGAGCATACCGTCGGAATATGATTCACGTACGGCTCCTGCACCATAGTCGCCATGGTCTTCTCGACCGACCGGTCCCCGAACTCGTGGTGCGTGTGCGCCTCCCAGATCTGCTCGAGGTCGAAGTACGGTCCGCCCAGTCGGGGTTTCAGGAAGGTCAGGGAGCGCGTGTGCGCGACGCCTGCGGCGCCGGGGTTGAAGTCTGCGTGGCCTGGGATGATGAAGCCCGGTGAGGGGGTCGAGGCGTAGTGGTAGATCTTCGTGGTGGTCGTGTCGGTGGTGGTGGTGGTGATGATGCTCTCCGCGAGGGTTTGCCCGGCCGGGAGGTGGAATAGAGCTGGGATGTTTGTGGCCAGATTCCCCTCCCATGCGCTGAAGTAGATCGCTGCCGCGGGGGTTTGCTCGGGAGTAAGGGCTGTGATGGACTGTTGCAGGAGCGCGGGGAAGGAGGGGGCGTAGTCGGGTGGGGAGCCGTAGACTTTTTTATGTTTCAGTTCTTGCCTCACCTCGAGCCCCGACTGGTATTGCTGTGCTAGAAGACAGGTGATGTTGGGGGGGGGGGGGTGGGGGACTCACCCAGAATCCCAAACTTATCACCACGACCACGGCCACTGTCACTGCCACTGCCACTGGCCCTGCACTGCGGGTGTTCGGATAACGCCCGTATAGCAGCGGAAATAGCATCCGAGACACCCACCGCGTCGCCGCTGCTCACCGTGTCAAAGGTGAGTTCCACCACGGTGTAGCTCTCCTCCGCCCATTTCTGTAACGGGGCGGGGTCGAGCGTGGTGTTGTTTGTCTGGCAGTTGACCAGGTTGGCGGGGCGGATGAGGAGCAGGCCTGGTCCTTCACCGCAGCGGGAGAGCGGGGGTTGGAGGGTGATGTTCGGGGACACGGTGATAGGAGCAGCAGAGGGGAGGGAGGGCGAAGTTGTAGTCATGGTTGATGAACTAATAAACTTGGGGCTGTATTTGTACTGTGCATTTCATCGTCATGGGAAAGCCACCTGAGGGGAACGACGGCTCTGATATATGAATGGCTTCTCCGCTATGTCGGATCGGATCCCGGCAATGCTGCCAGCGGGTGACAGTTGATAAGAATGGTAAAAGCAAAACATTGAAACTCGATGCGGGGATCGGACTCGATATCGATAACACTATCACTATCAACCTCTAATTGGGATGGAGCGATCCAGAAAGGATCAAAAAGATATGAAGATGTGCATCATCCGTGAATCGAACACGGGCCTCATCGATGGCAACGATGAATTCTACCACTAGACCAATGATGCTAATTGATGTCAAAGGAAATTTAACTAAATATCATGTTACTATGGTACCAAGATATATTTTGACTGATTTTCCAACTGCGATCTTCCATTCTTCAAGGCTTAATTTGGTTCCTTGGCTGTAGCATAGTGAATTTATTGATTATTGATGAAGAGATCTACGGTCTCATGTATTGGTAGGATACTTACCACTCTGCAGCCTGATTGTCACCAGACAACCGGGCCTCATCACAATGAATATATCTGATAAGTACCCATATTTGGTCATTGAGACAACCCAGATCCCTCAATAGAAGCACACCTACACCCATGGCAACACCATAAACCCAACCTCCACACAACTACACACCTACTCCAATTCATACAGCGAAAATAGAACCACCCCAAGAATCTATTGCGATACCAAACACGAGAAAAGGCATCCCATGAATCAAAACCATAAATCACAAACCAGGGAAACGGATTCCCCGTCAACCACCAAAGTACAAAGGCGCAACAAGTAGAAAGCCGTGTAAGCCATAAATCACAACGTCACAAACACACGAAAACACGAAGAAAAAAAAGTATGTACCCATTTAACTTGCGCCACAACGCTACCCGCGCAATGCCACGAATGCGAAAAGAATTCTCTCTACCACCACCCCGGGCAAACTGCAAAGCCAAACCGGAAGACGATTACTCCTCGCCCAAGCTATCGCGAACGCACTTGCGCACCCGCTTCTTGAATTCCTGGGGGTTCTCGCGCCATAACCGCGCCGCCTCGACGTTGGCGGGACTCTCGTCGTTGGGGCTGGACAGCATGGAGATGACGGAGAGCAGGATCGTCTCGGGGGTCTGCACGGGGGACCAGCGCTCGGCGGCGGATTCGTAGCCGTATTTGTCCTCCTCCGGCGGGTGGAGGATGGAGATGCAGACGTCGCCGTTGGGGTAGACTGTGCCATTTTCATCCTTGTGTTAGTATCACGTCGGAGTAGAAGGGAGAGCTGCCAGCCAGGGCTCGAGTCCATATTGTTCGCTCTGGAGACAGGGCGGCGGGAACATACTGTTCGGGTGGAAGAGAGGAGTCTCGAACTTCATCTTCGGCGGCATGTGAGGGTAATCCGGGGGGAATGAGAGTCGGGCGCGGAAGAAACCACCTGCAATTTTTCACCCCATTCCTCGGTGTTAGCTATGCCACTGACTCGGGATCAAATGGGCTAGAAAGAAAAAAAGAAAAAAAAACTCACCGCCGTAGAGCTTGACATCATCGGAGATCATGAGCATCACCTCCCACTCGAAGACGTTGTTGTCGACCAATCCACAGCTGATGCCTGGGATGTCCTTGTCCGATTGCATCTGCTGCAGCTGCCGTGACAGCATGCGACCGGCGGCGGTGGTGGCCATGGCGTTGACGTGGAGGGGAAAAGAGGGGGCGGCGGCGGCGGCGGCGGGGGAAGGGAAGCAAAGGAGGGGATTGTTGCGAGGGGGTGGAACGAAGTGGAACGGGATCGTGAGAGGAATGAGAGGTGGTGTGTGTAGCGGCGAGAGAAACACGCGGGCCTTAAGTGGCTCTAAGAAGAGTACGCTCGTACAGTGAAAAGAGGTGAGGTGAGAATTTCCCCAACGAGAAGAAGGAATGAGACCAAAGTGACTCCGTATACCCTGGGGGAAGAGGATCGACAAACCGACTGACTGGTCAGAGGAGAAATATCGATGGATCCAAGGCGGTGTGCTCAAGAGGGAGAGTGGGGTGGCGGGGCCGCCGCCCGCGTACGATAACGTCTCATCCCCCGATAGCCTCCCCTTCACTGGCTCGATCGCCCTTGGTGGCGCAAGGGAGGAGGTGCCTGTCTACGTAGTGATGGATGAGGCAGCTTTTTCTAGCCCAAGGTACTCACAGCACATGCGTGACTACGCACTTGTAAGGGTATATTGGTGTCGACGTCAGCGATTTTAATCCCACTACCGAGCTACAATTCAAAGCTCTAATCAAGTCAGACCGGCGCATGCGTGTGCAATCCATTCCACTATTTAGACCATGGTGATAGACACAAGAGAGTGGAGGGCGCAGCCGATGCTGAAACAGAGTTTATTCACACATATAAAACAGAGACACGTAGTCCAAGTGACAGAAGGAGGGTTATCGTAACGGTGGAGGGCAGAACAAAACGTCAATCTGCTTAAGCATTGTTTCCAGGGAACCCATAAGTCACAGCCCCGGCGAGGATCTGACCGGTAAGTAGCAGCGTGAAGAACATAGTCACGCCGGCCTCAATAGCGACCGCCTTGCACATCGACTTCACGAAGCGGGTCAGTGCAGCGCGATCGAGGGTCTTCCAAGCATCGGAGATGCTGAGCTTACCACTGCCACCCAGGATGGCAGGCTGCACCTTGCCGCCGTAGGAGCGGTCGAAAGGCACAATAGCCTCATCCTCTTCAGGAAGCATGGAAGCAGCCACGCGAAGGAAGATAGCTCGCGCAGGAATGGAAGCCACAAATGACACCACAGTGGGCACAAGGAGGAGACCATAAATGGTCCAGATAGCCTTGGTGAAAGAAGGATCGGTAGGGGTGAAGGAGTTCAAGTCCTTGAGTCCGTCAAAGCCGCCGAAGGCCTCGATAAGGAAAAGGGGAGCGTACAGGCCGGCGCCGGTGACAGCATGCTCGAATGCCGCAATGGGAGCGATCCGCTTCCAAGTCTGGAAGCCCCCGATGCGCTGGTAGAAGCGCTTCGGAGAGGGCTCCGAGATGACAATGTGAACCCACGCGAGCTGGAGGTTGGCCACAAGCACGCCGCTGAGAACGTACATGATGTAATGAGGAAGGATTGCTGCAGCAGAAAAGGGCACCAGGGAGTATACAGCCGACTGAGCAAAGCAGTATGCCAAGTACATGCTCAGCCCGCGGAAACGGGACCAGGGACCGGCCCGGGCGCGAAGATGGTGGATAGTCGTGCATAACTTGTTGGTGATGGGCTGCGGGCGGGTCTCGATTTCAGGCTCGGTCGCATCGACGGGCTTGTTCGGATCGAAGTCGGTATCGATGCGGACGTAGATATCAGGATTCGTATCTTCCACGATAGCGAGGGTAGGAACCAGCTGCCCGTAAGTGTACTCGACCTAGAATAGGCATTAGGATGACGCGACAAGTTGAATCAACTTAGAGGAATGCTTACCGAAAGAAGAATGGCAATGAAAGCGAGAACGGTGAAGATGAAGAAAGCCGACAACCACCCCGCCAAATGGATGGTTGGCTGGCTCTGGGAGGGCTGCCTGGACTGGTAGTCCACAGCAGCCTCCACTCCTCGACGAAGGAGGGAAGAGATAGCCATGGTGGGCGATGGATGAAATCAGTAGGAGTCAAATTTTGGATGAAGGAAAGGTAGTGTGAAGATTATCCGGCTTATTTGATAGCGAAAGACGAACAGTTGGATGATGGGATGGATGATGGAGTGAGGAAAGACAAAGAATTATAAGCCGGGGGATTTCGAGGAGGTGCCTGGGGGTGCGTGCATGGAGGCTCTCACCACCTGAAGGATCAGGCAGAAATCCAGTCACAGGCAGTAACACGGCTGAGCAGCCTATCAGCGGGTAGCCCAGGTTGGCTAGTCTAATATTAGTGCGGCCGATGTGGGTCCGATACGATGGAGAAGTTAGGAAGTTTTGGATGTATTCTTAGCAGCCGAAGATTGCCAATATGGATGGTCAATAGGATTGTCTAAGGTTCTGAGAATAGATGTTGCCATAGAGAAACTTAAATTCTCATTTCACCTATCATTAATCTATTGTACTATCGTGATGTACCGGCATTCAGACCCATAATAAGACAGGCGCCTATATATGCTTCAAATCCTAGCCGAACAGCCTCGAACTATATGATTAAAACTGATCACCGCAACAATCAACCGACAAGCCCCAATTCAAGTAAATTAGAGCATCTCCTCTAGCTCCTAAGCCAGCTCCCTCATCTTCATCTGTCCAACCTGCCTTCCCTCAGTACTGCCTCTTCGCGCTCCACCAGAACCCTGAGTAATGTTTGTAGACGACTTTCAAACATCCTTTCCCACGCCTCTACCCCATCAGACCAGTACTCCCGCTGTCCAAGTAGCAACCACCAAGGCGGCGCCTGAGAAAACTGAACCGGCGCCGCATACGTGAACTCCCAGTCACACCGACGATCTGCAGGCGCTCGTTGAGCAGGATATTCGAAGGCCGAAGATCGTCACACCAGAGCGTGAAAGGTCCGTGGCCAGTTCTTGAGGAAGCCAACCGCCCCCGTTCACCGGCGAGTCTGGAAAATAGCCGTCGGGCGACGAACTTACGCCGACAGTTATCTGCCGAGTCTACTGCGTCGTTACGCTGGTGGTACAGATGCTCGCAGTGCAGGTTAGCGAGGGCCTGGAAATAGTCGGATGCTGTCTCGAAGGTGGTGGTTGGCAGTTTTGACCGAGGAAGAGTCCCTAAGCGGACGAGCTCATTCATGCCGATCGATAGAGGGCGTTGTTTGGGTTCCCAGGTGAAGTCATCTACCTGCACAAGCGAGCCGATCCGCGATAGTGAGCACTGCGACAACTGAAGCAAAATGTCTGCGAGCTGTCCGTACAACATCTCCAGCTTTCCATCATCAACAGCCGGATCAAGAACCGGGCGATCTTCCACCCCGAGCGTGGGCGTGTTCAACGTCTCGCCCAGATCCATAGCATGCTCGATATACTCCATCAGGATGAACGGGCCGAGACCAAGCGGACTCTCTTCCCTTGTGCCCCAGTGTAAGATAAAAGGTACCGGGATCGAAGTATGCTCTTGGATGTACCGCATCGTCGCCACTTCATTCCTCACTTTTTCCTCCGGAAGCATGGTGGTCCAGGCTTGGGGAAACGGATCAGCGCCGAGCAACCGTCTTCGAACTTCATTCGAAACCACACATTAAATGTCCCCGCTCGGGGCTGACACAGTTCGATTGGGACGCCTCGTCGATGTTTGATCATGAAGTCGCCGATGGGCCGGAGGGTGTCGCGTTGGAATAGGCCGGCCACCCAGCTGTCGGAGATGGTCTCGCTTGCTTTCCCAGGCTACATCGTCGAAGCGCATACGGGTTTGCATTTTTCTTGGAGAGGGGGTTGAATTGATATATGTTGACTCCTCATTGTGCGTGTCATATACTGACTGCTCAATGTGATGCAAGGATACTTCTAAGCACAGGGATCAATAAGAGAGGCGTGCTAGCACATCCCTGGCGGAGTTCGAGTTATCAGGCTGAACTAGCCGCGGGCTGCAGCGCCGATGAAGGGAAAGGGAGAGCGGATAGATGTGACATCCCCAATGGCTAAACATGTACAGTCTCAAATGTACTCCTAGACCAAATGGTTGTTTTAGCCACGTACTAAATGAAGGCCACGCGCTAATCGTCCACCTACCCCTCGGTTCAGCTAGCATCCCTGAGTATGGACACTTTCATCTGTGCAACGCTCAAGAAATGCAGGATATCGTGCATAGCTCATGACAGACATTATCGTCACAGAAAGGAGTAACCTAATATACACTATCGTACACATCATCCCAATCGCTCGTTAAAGAAACCCAACCTCGCTACCAAATCATCATAATCATAACCACCATGATCATCACCATCATCAAAACCACAAAGCCCAAACCAGGGGCTGTTCCCTTTAAACCATAACACCGGTAACCCACCGCGCCGCGGCCCTCACCACGCCCTCCACGATATCCATCTCCCCCTCATCTCGGGGCGCATACACCATGACCCAACCCTGCGGTACGGCCGGCAGGGGGAACCGCTGGCCCCAGCCCTTCTCGATGACCTCGCGGGCATCGACGTCACTCAGCCAGACATGCAGACTGTTCTCGGCCGGGTGCATGTGCGCGATCTCGTAGCTGAGGATGCGGTCGCCCGCCAGCGGGTTCAAGGTCGGCAGGTTGCGGCGCGCGTACAGGCCGTCGGTGGTGCGGCCCTCGGTGTGCGAGGGCATCAGGTCGAAGAGCTCCGGGTGGGCGGTGGCCAGGTCGCGGACAAGGGCGCGCAGCCGCGCCTGCACGGACGGGTCGATAGGCTCCGGGTACTGGCGCTGCGGGAGGGTCCGCGGCATCATGCGTGGTCGCGGGCCCGAGCGGAGCGGGAGCGTGCCCGTGGGCAGGTAGGAGGGCCCCGTCTTTTGGAGCGGGGCGGGGTCGCGGAGGTTGTGGTTGCGGTTGCTCTTGTTGAGGGCGCGTCGAGCCCGGAGTTTTGACATGCGCATGTATCCTCTGCATTCTTGTTGTTAGTTCTTTGTAACTTAGATAGAGAGGGTGGGATGGAGTGTTGATGGGTAAGGAGGGAGATGATACTCACGCCCAGGTCGGCGGAGTCTCGCCCGTTCCAAATGCTTTCCATTCGCGGAAGTCGTTGACGGTCCTATACACCGCAACACATACCCCGTTAGCGCCATAGACCCAAAGCTTCTGAGACCAGGCTTATGAGGTGGTGGTTCCAAGAAGAAAATAGGGTCGTCTCATTCAAGGTACCAGACAAGGCCGACGATAGCGGTCGTACACAGCCCTGTGACCACCAGATTGGACTTCAAGGTTTCAAAGACATACTTGGAAGAGGTGGATAGCGCTGCCATGATCTCCGTATGTGAACAGGGAAGGAGAGTAAGACTAGAGTATGGAAGAGTCTGAAGTGGAGAGAGTGCGATGAGTTTGATGACTGACGTCAAGTGCTGGCTTGCTATCCTTGCTGGAAGGCTTGGGGTTTTCTCACTCCAAGGGTTCAACTTTGGGCTCATTTTAATAGCATCCATTGTGCTAGTAGCTTGGGAGCTCCGCTCGTCTTCGCTGATGGTGGACATACGCAATTGACCTCATACCAGCGTCATGAATGGCATGGAGCGCCATCGGAGAAATGAAAAGGGTTCGCCACAGTGAGGGTAAAGTGAGGTGAGCGAAGTATGGGGGAGCTTAGACCTACACAGGCACACAAACAGTGAGCACAGCTATTTCACTTAGTCAGATTCTCAATTTAGGGGGAGGCAATATGCATCGATGGGCAGTGGTCAGGGTATGAGGTATGTGGATCTGGAAAACAACTGTCTAGTGAAGATATGATGAAGAATGATGCGGATTGGGGGCTAGAACGGGCGGCGATCGTCCATAGTCCCTGAATGACGTTGTCCCCGCCTTGACGGTTGCAACAACTGGCAAATGAACGCATCGCAACCCATGCCCACCGCAGTCCTTCGAGAATCCATCGAAGGTGAGCTTCGCTGCGGCATGACCCGGGGTATAAACCGTCAATTAGTTCTTTACTCAAACGACGAAGCTGCTGACGAAGCTGCTGAAGTGGCTTTCACGATCAAAGCTGTTCCACATACAATTTCTCCATGTCGTAGGCCATGCCAGAATCAGATGTCAAATATGCATGCAACCGGTCATCCGATTATCCACTGTCTGTTGTTGGGAGGCGAATGCCCTGCTGGGAAGGCGGGGTCCTGATATCAATAGCTTTGTTCAGCTCGATGCTCGTGTGGGGCCGGTCTATTTGACGGTTGCATACCGGATCTGACATTCCTTGGAACCATTTAAGGTCGCTTCTCGAAGTGGGATTACTCATTCTACTTGATGGTTCTTTCGTATACGCTCAAATCGCAACGCACAGACGTCTGGATTCATAAGACCCTGAGATCTATAACTGCACAATGCAAATCGCATTAATGGCATAGTCCCTGAGAAACTTTCAAGAGGAAGATCACAAGATTGCGAGGGAAGCAGAATTCAAAGAATGTATTGATTCAAGAAGCTAATGACAAGTCCTGCATACCATTAATCCATCCGCCCTGCTCTAACCCCCGTGGCCAGAGCGGGAGACTGGCACATTATCTACTAGTCATTATCGCATGACCCGTCATATTAGAATATACAAGCCGCATTAGAAACATCACAAGTCATAAACCGTAATAGTGAGATACACCCGAGTCAAAGTTGTGCTTCGATGCTGGACACGACTGCAGCCAAGATTAAGCGACCAACCTATCGTAATTTTTCATCTAGATGAGAAGCATGGCAGCAAGTCCGAAAGCACCGAGAGCGCCACTGCCAGCGACGTTCAACTGAGAGGCAGCGCCGGTGGAGGTCGAAGAGCTTGCGGGGGCAGTGCCGGTGCCAGTGAAGGAGCTACCAGAGGAGCCGCTACCGGAGCTGCCAGTGGAAGAAGAACCGGTGCCAGAAGCCGAAGAGCCAGTGCTGCTGAGAGTAGCAGTGCTCAGCGTCGTGCTGGTGATGGCACTAGTAATGGTGGTCTTGGTCTTGGTATGGTTAGCATATTAGCTCGAGGGAGAAGACAAGAGGGTACTCACAGTTCCAGCAGAAGTAGTGGATGCGCCACTGGTGGTACCAGAGTTGGTTCCAGTAGTCACGGTGGTGGTGGTAGCCGCACCTGTGCCGCTGGAGGTACCGCTGGTGGTACCGCTGCCACTGGAGGTCGAAGCAGAGTTGGTCGAGACGCCCGCAACGCCAGTGGTGGTTCCAGAGGCAGTGCCAGAAGCAGTTCCGGTGGCCGACGAGCCAGAGCTAGAGCCGCCTGTAAAGTGCAGGTTAGCATTTTTTCGAGTCATGAATCACACCCAGTGTTACTGATTTGGTCACATACTAGTCGAGCTAGGGCAGGAAGCCAGAGCCGTGGACAGCACAGCGGCGGCGTTGTCACCAGGGCAGGCCTGAGCAGTGCAGTCGCGGATACCATAGCTGTAGTTGACGTTGTTACACAAGCAGCTGAGATCGCCGCTAGAGCAACCCAACTCGGAAGCCTTGTTGTTCATGTTGTTGACGCACATTTGCTAGAACACGAATAAGTCAGTCGCCATCGGCCAGCACTTGTTGCTGTCAGGGAAACATACTGCGCAGTCGCTGACGGAGATAGCAGCATTGGCAAGGTTGGCAGCAGCCAACAGCACCATGGAAAGCGAGAAAGTCTTCATTTTGATGAGATAGAGAGCTGGCACGCGCAAATAATGAGGATAGATTAGAGCAGCGATGGGAGGCAAACAAGAGGGGGTATCAACGAAGTGATCGACGCGGAGCACGAAGACGAGTGTTGTGGAACGGAACGATGGTTGATGTGAAAGGGAGAAGGAAAAGAAGTGAGAGGCAACGAGGGGGAAGATGAGCCGATTTAAGTTATGAGGAGGTGGGAAAGAGCGCGCAAATCATTCATCGCCTGAAGTGCTTTCCTTTTCCTTCTTTCTGTTGTTGGCCGCATCGAGATTGTTTTTTATTTTTTCTCTTTCTTATTTTTCTTTTACCCGCTGCGTTGATCCCTAATTTCCACTCCTGTTTGTCTACTTAGTTTCCTTTTCAACTCTTTTTTTTATTTTTAATTGTTTTTGAATTTTTTCTTCTTCCTACCTAGCATCAGTCTAAGACCAACTAGCACGATCGTCACTGGCCAATGGATGATTGTTTTTTCAGGCAGCTGTCCAGCCAACGTGGCTCAGGACAGCTTCACAGTGCCGGGTGAAGTCATGGAGTCATGATCTCCACTCGAGCTAGCCCTATCGTTCTTGACCCCTACGCAGTAACAGCCTGTTAGATTGACTGCCGTGGCTCACTTGAAGCTCCTGGCTAGCCCTACAATGCCCTCATAGGTTGATTATGAAGGAGGATGCATTAGTGTACTGCAACCACTGGCTATCACGAGTGCCAAAATCAACAGCGCTGCAGATGCGCCCAGATGGGGTTCCGGGAAAAGGGACTGTTTGCTGTGGCTGGGGGGTTTGCGATCAACCTGACCCAGACTCCGAACTCCACTCATCATCGACATCTCGAGCTTCATTGGTCTACCTTAGTGTATCTGGACGGTCTGCTCACCGAATTTTCTATGTTATCATTAGGGATCATTTTTTTTCGGGGCCATTGGCTGACTGGCTTTGGAGGTGGCCGACGGTTCGAATGTTGAAGCTTTGAGCTGGTGGTTCTCTGATCGGAGAGATTTGTGTAGGAATGACGGCACGATGAGAGATGGGCTGTCCTACAAACTACGTCAGAGTCGATGGCACTGCATGCTGGGTACCCAAAATTTGACTAGGGATACTTTTAGTAGGGTTTTGCTGGTGGTCGCTGCTGGCTGGTTAAGACCGACAGGATGGATGCAGGGGATCGTCGCTGCCGATCCTTATTGGGCCCTTTGTCAATCAGCCCACCGCTGATGTGGCTGACCGTCGGCTCACTAGCCACTTATGGATGTGGATGTCACAGCCACTGCAGTCACTGACTGCACTGGGCAATGAGGGGAACCGGGCACCGCACGGCTTGAAATCGCTTCCAGCAGCTGTGGGGAAATGGTTGCTGAATTTTCTACCACCAGCTCGAAGTCTCGAACTTTATCTCTGTCCAGTCGGTCGCTAACCATGGACCAACACGGGATCTATCAGCATTCGCCCAGACCATTAGCTTCGGCTGCCGTGAAAGATAGGTTAGGTAGTGAACGTGGGACGGCTGGGACCAGCCACCTTTGTTTACTTCTCTCAAGGTTGCCTGAACCTTTGAGATCCTGAGGTGCAGGAGGGTTAAGTTAGGGACTAGACTGCATCGCAGAACCAAGGTCATCCTGGATAAGAAAACTGCTCGAGCACTGGAGCACTGGCCGTGGAGCACTGGTGGAGGGTTCCCCATCTGGTGGTCGAAGCATGGTCCAAACAAAAATCGGGTCTTTTTCACTAGCGAACAAAAGAACTCCGCTCCACTCGAGAAGAAAGAAAGCTTCCAATGCGATCGGTCAATGTCAATTTCCAGTTGTTTTTTGTTTGTGGCGGTGCAGTCACTACACTGAGTCGCCCAGCGGCTGTTGCTTTTCCTCTTTGGGATCAGCCCCGGAGCTCGACCGAGAGAAGAGTGACGTCATCTCTTCAAGGTTCTGAGAAGGAACAAGAGCGAGAGTCCAGCACTGCTCCAGGCTGTAAGGGATTATTTTCCACTGTCACCATCACCGTTAACATCACCCTCATGTCACACTTTCAACCAATCTCTTGACTACCAGGAATGTGGCTTCACCCTCATTTCCGATCGTTGCATGCGAGGGCCACCCCTGACGCTACCAATGGGGACCCATGATGCATTACAGCGAACAAGAAATCCAGGGAGTTATGACTTCAGAGAACATGGGCAAAAGTTTCTTCGAATCCTAACAGCCCCTGGACCCTTCTGAGCATAGAACCTTATTTGACTCTAAAATTTTAAGGGAGTGGCTGATCTGCTAGGGCTGACCACATGCAGCTGCATCATCTTGCATTTCCCAAACCTACCATTGGATATACATAGCACTTTCTACTCCATGTACTGTACTTAAGCAGCATGTTGGCAGGAGTCTAATTACATGCCCTGTGCCTTGATCTGAGGCAACTTTGTTCGCTCCGTCACTTCCTGCGACAGACCGAGACAGACCAATTTATGGATGACCCAATTTTTGCATCAACCTTGTGCCAGCTTGTCACCTCTTGATCGTAAGACAAAATGATCAAGGCTTGTGGCATTTCAAAAAACTTGATAGCTCATGAGGAGTATCTCCATAATTACACAATATTGACAATACTTGCACAGAATCAGACACGTCCGAGCGCCGCCGTCATGGCAAAAACAACACCCCACAGGCAACATGAATCATGAGATGAGAACCCTACCTGTCTACTCGGACTAGTGCTCTTAGTGTTCCTGATGGAAGGCAGCAGCATTCTCACCGGCTATCCTCCCGAAGACGACACATTCTAGAAGGGAAGAACCCCCTAGACGATTCTGACCGTGAAGTCCGCCCGTAATCTCGCCTGCAGCCCAGAGGCCTTTGATAGGAGCACCGTCCTTGTCCAGCACTTGACTGTGCTCGTTGATCACGACGCCTCCCATGGTGAAATGAACGACGGGCGTGACTTGTCCCGCGTAGACCACCGAATCGGAACTCACATCCTTCAAGGTCCAGTTACCGAACGAGGTCCGCCCGAACACGTCCGGCTTTTTGCCAGAGACCACATCGGCATAGCCTTGGAGCGTATCGCGAACGAGAGGGAGAGCAAGCTCCAGCTCGCCGACCGTGGTCCTCCGCATCAGCCCCTTCCACAGGTAGAAATCGAGATGCGTTTTCGCAGACGCCGCCGCGCCTTCATCCATCAGCAGCGTGACATCCCACTGCCGCAGCAGACTGGTAGTCTCCTCCTCCAGCGGACTCGCGCTCGCCATGACCGCGGCGGTGACCTTCTCGCGCGTCGTCAACTCATCGACAAACCGCCCTCCCCGACCATCCAGCAAGATCCCCCCTTCACCCCGCAGCGCCTCGGCCGCGAGAAATTTCACGCGGGCCGAGCGATCCTTCGCATCCACGAACCCCGTCGGATGCACCTGGACCTGATCCATATCGACGACCGCAGCCCCGACCGCCTCCAGCAGCGGCTGCGTGCCTTCGCGCGCGTCATTCGTCGACGGGATCCCCGCCAGATCCGGCCGGTACTTCTCCAACAACCCATGCGTATCCCCGGCGAAGCCGCCCGTCGCGAAAATCAACGGCCCATACAGCGTCTCGGTCCGATTTCCCCCCCCCTCCTGCCTCGCATCGACCTCCACCCCCAGCATACCTTCTTTCTCCTCGTGTTGGCCTCCTTCCGCGTTCATTCCAACCACCCTCGTGATTTTCGCATTCGTCCGTAGTTGAAACAACGGCTCCCGATCCAGCGACTCCAGCAGCGCACTCACGATCGCAAACCCGGGCGGCTTCTGGCCGGCGCCGCCGCGGTGCGTGCGCGCGCGACTGTGGCCGCCGAGTTGCGTGACCGTGCTCAGATCGACACCCTTCTCGTCGGTGAGCCAGTGGACCGCCTCCGCCGAGGACGTGACTAGCGTGCTGATGAGCTTCTCGCGGCGCGCGCGCTCCTCGGCGACGGAGCTGGTGAGCGGGCCGCCAGCGGAGCTGAGCGTGTCGGCGAGGAAGAGGTCCGTGGCGTCGTGCTGGAGCGCGGGCTGGAACCGCGTGGGCGCGCCGTTGATTCCGGACGAGGCCTTGATGCTGTTTCCGCCGGGTTTGGCGGCGCGCTCGAGCATGATGACGGGGATGCGGTGCGCGATCAGTTGGGTGGTGGCGCAGAGGCCCGCCAGGCCGGAGCCGATCACTATGACTGCTTGTTCGGGGGACATGAGTAAAATGAGGTGTGGAGTTTGTGTAAGGATGTGTATTTAGAGGTGAGTATTTGGAGAGGTGATGTGGAAGAGTGGTAAGTTAATTGTAGAAGGGAAAGTTGCGTGAGTTGATGATGAGGAGGATCGATCATACGGTGCGAGCGTTTCCCCGCATCGCCGAATAGGCCCTGTATCACACCACTGCTCCTGGTCGCTGTACCGTGGACCTGAATCTGCTTTCCCGGAATGGTCCGTGGTCCAAGGGATGGATAAATAAGAACTTATAATAAGGAGTTTTATTCTGATCCAGGGACACATTCGACCATAATGAAGACGAGAGCTGATTGGTGGGGGGACCGATATCCAGTATATGACTCGGGAGGGTTTTAAGCATACCAGCCGGAGGTTAGTAGCTTTCAATGGCGGTGTTCCTCCGGTGTTCCTCCGATGCCAGTGAGTAGGAATACATGTGCTTTGAAGGAGGCACTATAGGTATGCTGCCTGCTGTCTCTGAGCCATCATCCTAATTAAACTGTACAATTGCCAACCAAAACAGCCATACCTCTCTGTACAATGAGTAGAGAGAGGTATATATCCAAAACGACCACAGTCAAATTTAAACAACTGGCAAAAAGAAAACAGAAAACCACCACCACCTACGGCCTTAGAAACAGGACCTCCCTGTCGTATATATGATTCAAAGTGGTGTATGTCTGATGTCGGATAACTTCTGGGAAACTTCTTTGAGTAGGCAAGTGCGAACGTAATACGTCCAACGCCTTCTCAAACCGCTCAGGGGAGACATACCGCTCTCGCTGCAGCGAGCCAACATCCACGCTTTGTGGATCCGCTCCTCGACTTAGCAGCATCTCCACCAGCTGCGGCTCCCCCAGGGCCGTGGCCATCGAGAGTGCCGTGTATCCATTGGGCAATTTCCCATTTCTAATATTGATGTCCGCGCCGTGGTTCAGCAAGAATCTTATCCGTTCCTCATGTCTCTGCCCGCAGGCAATCAATAGCGCCGTGTCGCCGAATTTATCAGTTGCGTCGATGTTCAGCGGTCTTTGGCAACACATGGTCCATTTTAGTGCTCGCTCCGCAACCATGCGGTCCTCGAGTTCCGGCGCGTTCATTTCGTAGATCTCGTCGTACACGTCCTCCAACTCTGGCATTCCAGATTCCATCTCAATCCGTTCAAGCTTTCTTTCAAAAATGTCCCGGCGCCTAATGACAGACTTGGAACTGAAGAGTATGTCCAGTTGCAGTTCGACCCATCGAAACCTGTATTCCCTGTCAGTGAAGAAGTAAGCAAGACTCGGGAACTGAGCTCCTAAACTCACATTCCTTGAGCGCGGCGACTCAATGTTTTGATCATCGGTCCTCAAGATCCACCGCTTTACATTGACGCAGACGTCGTTGGTTCTGCTTGATCTTGGTTTTGATGAAGTATTCGATGTCTTCTTTACTGTCGAGACCGACATCCACCCGGGCACACTCTGCAAAGGTCTGCTGAACGGGAACATGCATCCGACTCGAAAGTAGAAACTTGACCTTCCCCTGACTTGCAGAAATAATCTCTTCTAGGTTAGACAGGAGCTCGTCATAGTCGGAGCATTCACCCAGAGCATCGACTATGATCTTTGTATGATCCTGGGACGAGAGGAGCTGCGTTATCAGCTTGATACAGTCATCTGTCAGAAGCCCACGGCCCCCATAGCCCTGACTTTGCTGCCATTGTCGGTATTTCTCTCTGACGATCAGTGTAATCGAGTGACTGGTTGGTGACCAAGCTAATTGACGCAGAAGGCTTTGGAGAAGAGTCTTCGGATCGTTTACTTCTTCTGTCCCCTGCTTTCTTGAAAAGTAGAAGATTGCGAGTCGATGGGCTTCTTTGCCAATGGATAGGAATCGTTTCCGACATTGTTCGATAACAAGGCACCTTTGGAAGTCACCAATTAAATTCCCGCTTCGTCTGGACCGAAGAGCAGGCCAGCTTACATCGAGGAACTCTTGCCTGTGCCGACTAGATACCAAGGAAAGTCTTTAGCGATGGAATCTCACCAAGGCAACACTGGCTTACCTGGTCCAGGCAACCAGAGTACTGGCTGGCTGTCGTCGTCGCCTCTACTCCACGACTGAAACTCCGGTCGGGAAAAGAGCCATTCTCCTGAACTGGCGTAGTCGCTGTTCAGCTTTCCATGCTCCAGAATCCGGGTATGATCGTCGCCGGGCAAGGTAGTTGAGACCCAATCAAGGATTTCCGTATTCTCTGCTCGATTTTAGTTGTCTGCTTATGGGTCGGTCCTACATCTAATACGCACCAAGCAAATTAGCATGGCTGAATAGTGCTTCACTTTGCACGTGTATATTGCCGATTTGACGAGACAATATTGCCATTTGCTGGTCCTGTTGGTCCAAGATGTCCTTGAGCTCCCAGTGCCGGACCCTGTGTTCTGGATATTCAAATTTATAAGCCTAGTCTCCATTCCAAGATTGGGAACGTTTTCGATATACCTTCCGAATCAAAAATGCGAGTAAACTTCCTACACTCGGCATCCGCGTCCATGATATCTTGCAATAATGTGCTCCAGTCATCAACCTTTGGAACTGCTCTCGCATACTGGACTACACAATGGGAGAATCAGTACATAGTAAGAAGCCGGTCGGGGGGGGGGGGGGGGAACAAACTCACCAATACGGTGCCGCTGTCTGTGCGCGATGATCGTCCCCTGAAATACCAAAATACCAAGGTAGACCTTAAAACC
>WOUI01000330.1:0-38799 GCA_012184565.1 Aspergillus floridensis | reverse complement strand
CCCCCCCCCCCCCCCCCCCCCCCCCCCCCCCCCCCCCCCCCCACCCCCCCCCCCCCCCCCCCCCCCCCCCCACCCCCCCCCCCCCCCCCCCCCCCCCCCCCCCCCCCCGGCTTTTCCGACCTGCGCATCGCCCTGTTCTTCCTCTACCTGTTCCACTCCGTCTTCTTCAGCACCGGGCACCTCGCTTCGATCTCCTCCTTCTCCCTCGACGCCGTGCTGCGTCTCCTGCCCGTCTTCGATCCCTTCAGCCAGGGGGCCCTTCTGGTCCTCAAGATCCTGGCCCCCCTTTGTGCTCGTCTCGGCGAACCTGGGGCTCTTGACCCGCGCGCTGCGCCTGCGGCCCGGGACGCTCTTTGTGCTGGTCGTCGCCGCGAGTGATTATCTGACGCTGCGGTTTTTCTGGCGCGTGCGGGATGAGGGCTCGTGGTTGGAGATCGGGGAGAGTATCACGGTGTTTGTGCTGGCGTCGTGGCTCTGTGGGTTCGTGGCTGGGCTGGAGATGGTTGGGGAGGGGGTTGTGAGAGTTGCCGTGGGCACTGCGAAGAAGTCCAAGTTCTCATAAGGGGTGTGTTAACATGGAAGCTCCCTGAACCGTCTCTTCAAGCCCATACCACTCATCGTAGGCGTTTTGACGCCTCGATACCTTTTTGAGCCTCCAGCAACCACCAAAGCCACAGCTAGAATTAGGGTCAGCCTCCCTTATCCAGGAGCATATGGAACGGATCAACCCATGAAGGTGTCCGGTGATTACTGACCTCCATACTTCCCGCAGCACTCTTTCGGGCAAGAATTGAGCGCTGAACATGGAGAAGTGATGTGCGATGCATGCTCTATGCGAAAAGGCCAAGGCCAAGTGAGATGTGACCTTACCTGTTGGCCATCGACGCCCAGGGTGGTGTATGCGGCGAAGATGTGGGCCCGTTGGGCGGAGGGGGAGAGCGGGGAGGTGTGTCTCCATTGTTCCTGGTTGGGGGTGTTAGTTCGATTGATTGAGGACTAGATGGATATTTAAGAGCTGATGCACAGACTGACCAGGAGGAAGAGGTCGGCGGGGGAGATGAGGGGGTCTGTTGGGGGTGGCATTAGGTTGTGAATTGTTACTCCAGTGTTGGGAGGTGGGTGGGTGGTGGTGGTGGTGGTGGAGAGTTCACAATCAACAGTTGAATCCAGCGAACGCTTTCGTGGTTGGTGATGTTCTACTGGGTTGTTGGGTCATCGGTGCTAATTGCAAATTCTGTCCTAGCTCTGGCAGTAACAGTATGCTATACCTAACTATGTTGGACTAGTGATTTAAGGATTTTTTCTGGAGAAGGATCCAGAACCCTAACTTGGCTAGAGAACTTCAGTTACCCCGTGAGTTCGGTCGGTTTCTCCACGGCACAGTGGGGCCTGGGGCCAAGGTCAGAAATATGGGTAGGTCTTCGAAGAGACAGCTGTCGAGCACCTTCATACGTGTGCATGTTATTGCATTGACCACCACCGCATTTCTCTAGACGGGTCCCTCTGCGTCGGTTGCCTGGTTAGATTACTATGTCTGCGTAGAAGTGGACGATCAAGAATGAGAAAAAGAAAAGCTCTGCTCCGAGGTCTCGCAGTGGCCCTAGTCAAAAGACCGAGCATCCTCTTGGGGAAAGTGCTTCCCTGTAGGTCCCAAAAAAGGGCTGCGAGTTGATATCAGAGGCGCGTTTGTGGATCCTTCAGGATGAAAACAATTGAAAATCCCGAGATAGGATAGGATAGTTAAAACTAGTTACTGCTTCCATTTCTGACACCACTCGAAGCTCACCTTACCCGACAACTTAAAGCACGCTAGTCGACCACCATCTCTCCCCCTCCCCTCCTTGTTTCGTTTCGAGAAAGTCTGTCTTGGAGTGAACGGTAATCTCAAAGCGGAGCAGGTCACGGTTAGAACCACCAATGCTGGTACTGACATCAATTGCATGAGCTTCAACAATCGAGCAAAGCTCCCGAAACACAATCGCCTATGCCATATTCTCTACATCGCGGACAGGCTCATCGAGATCCAGAACAGACCGAGGGTAAGAATCGTCTGCCTTTTCCCCGCTAGACAATCCCTCCATCCTGACAGCTCCGCTCCGGGTCAACATCCCGTACTGGATCCTATATACCCGTGGATATCCGCAGCGCTCGGGTGCTACACGCCTTTCGGCGACCTTTGGGGAGATGATCCCTCCCCCATGGGCAGGAAAGTCGAAAACCCGCCAGCGGCTCAGAAAGCTATCGGACTGTTGTAGAAAAAGGGGGTGCTTCTTAACTTCCTTTCGCATTGAGTTTGACCTGGACGAGGAACAGTCGTCGGCCAGGCTCGAATATCCATCCACTGGGTGACTCACAAAGGCGGGAGGGAGACGGCGAGAAGAAATCGAACAAGACAGCTTCATCTTGACTCGGGATACAGAGGTCGGTGCAAGACTTACAAGCGCTAACTTGGACCAAAGCAGGTAGGGCAACCTCATTCAATATCCACGGAAGCCCAAATTAGAGGTAGGTCATCATACTGTACCTAGCAGATATTGTACCTACCACTTACCCTAGCCATAACGCCAAGTGCTAGTGCTGTCTACATCATAAAAACAGATTCAGTCAATTGACATCAAACGAGTTTGAATTGATATAGTTCAGGTAAGATAAGATTTCCCTTTATACAAACAGTTAAGAAGAAGCAGAACATGAACCAGTCCCAATTAGAACTAATTCGCCCCGTCTGCCCGATTCTTCCAGGCAAAATGAGATAAAGTCGGTCGATACCGTGGAACTCGACGGACAAGAGATGAGTAGCAGATGACCAGTCGCCGTTGGAGTGGCCGTGGATTGGGTTTGATCACCCGGATATTGATCAGACCAGAACACTTTCCGCCAAGTCTGAGCAATACAACAACCCAAATGCAAAGGTTGCAGTACAAGATGCGTGTCTGCGTTTGCTTCGAGAGTCGTTCTCCCCGCATCGGCTAAAAAGTACAGTGGACAATGCACAAAGAACAAGGAAAAACATATGAGATTGGTATAGGTGGAGTCAGTCAGTGGGTGTGCGGCAAGAGTGCTAGCGGCAGACAATCCAGTCACAGCTGGCGCTGGGGTTATACAAATAGATATAGAAAATCTGCGATACATGCGAAAGGGGTGTTCCAACTCCAACACGAGAAAATAGAATATCAACATTTACAAAAAGTCACGCAATCTCGTACATGTCATCAGGGTGATGTGGTGGATGGCTGTCAGTGCAGCGGTTCGGCGGGAAGATAGAAGGGAGATCGGATAGGAGAGCGATGGGTGAAAGGAGTGTGAAGGCGGGTCATGAGGGCTGCATCTATTCTTCCATTCGGCCGAAGATGCCATCGTCATCGTCGTCTGCCTGGGCTGGCCGACTGCTGAAATCGACGTCGGCGTTGCGGGTTTGTCGCTTGGCACGGTCGGTTGCAGCACCACCCGTTCGGACTTCGCGCTCATCGGAGACCTTGTAAGACAGCGACGGATTATAAGAAAGGGAAAGAAAGAGATTGGAAGTGGTGTTTGAGAAGGCCGAGTTGGCAAGGCCTCCGTTGGACTGGTCTAAGCTGTGGCTTTGGCTGTCCGAGGGACTGCGTTGGTCGAGGAATCGAGTCGGGAGGGAAGGCACTGGAGGCACGCTAGGAGACAGCGGCACTGGCCCCATGCGAGGGGTGCCGAAATTGCAGAGGCCGATGGCGGCTGCCAGGTCAGCCTCGTCGTCCTCGTGCAACTTGGCTTCCGCAGTGGAAGGGCGGGTGTCAATGCTCGAGTGCCGCATGTGAGAAAATGCTGGTGATGCCCAGGGAGCGCTGCTCGTGAACGAGCTTGAGGGGCCGGACTGATATGAGTGAGAGAAAAGACCTGAGGCATTGCTGACGCTGAATCGCTTGTCGGCCGTGGGTTCCATGGCCATGTCTTCATCGTCGTCATCGTCCTCGTCCATTGGGGGAGGGGTCGTCTCTGCGGAACTGAGACCCTCCCGCAGCTCCGACGATGCGCCCGGTGAGGAGGATGAGATCTCCGAGTCGGCTTCGGCGTTCTCATCGGGGTCCTCCTGAGTCATGGTAACCAGCACAGAGGCGGCTTCCAGCAATTGCACTTGTTGATGCTTGGAGATCAAAAGTTTCGAAGTGATGGCCCACGCAGGGTCATGTTCCCACCTGTATTTCCAAGAAACGTCAATTTACTGCGATCCACCACAATGAAGAGAGAGTTGGAGGGAGCGGAATGACCACGAAGGCGACCTTGTGCAGAGCCGACATGGCGCATTTGCCCCGGACCGAGCCCGATGGCCCGATGGCATGGGGGGAGGATACACACATATGCTTGGACAAGCAGCTGCCATGCTTGTACCCTTTCCCGCAACGCTCGCAGCGAAGCTCGGCCATGGATCGCTTTCCCTCGGGTTTGACCAGGTGGGCACCTTCGCTGGCCCGGCGGTTGCGGTTCTTGGTGGTGACTGGCTTTGCCGCTGCGTTGCTGGGATCCGAGGAATCTGGCGCGGTGTTTTCGGAGATCGTTGCGGGGGGTACGATGGGGGTGGTCTGGGAAGGGGAGGTTTTGCGAGCGACCGGGGGTTCCTGGCTGGGGCTGTTCATGCTGCGAGACAGATAAGAGCCGAAGCCGGAGGGAGCTCCGACCGAGCTGGACTCCCAGCCTTTCCGACTCCCACGGCGGTGTGCAGGCATCGGAATTCCCATGGAATCGCCCGATTCTTTCAAGGATGCAGCGACCGCAGCAGCGGCCGCATTAGCAGCAGCGGCAGTGGTGACACTCTTGCGACGAGTCACCCGATGATTGGCGTTGACCGCACCGAGCGAGATGGAATGGGAGTGGTGACGGGAGTTGGTTTGGGGAAGAGGGCGAGAAAGGGATAATTCCTATTTTATGAAAGATCGAAGTTGTTAGTCGGACATATTGTCTGGGGGTGGGGGGTGGATTCAATAGCGCTGATTGTCCGCAGAGCACGCCATCCACGGAGAAAGTCCAGGGAAAAGAAAAGACAGCACGTTACCTTGAAGGAGGCCATGTTTAGTACGTGGACTGTCGGGCTGTCAATCCCGTGCAGTCCAGAGGTAGTAGTGTTGATTAGCACCAGAAAGTGATGCTGGGTGATATGATTTAGCGGAGGTGGTGGAGGGACAGTAGTAGAGTAGTCGAGAGGTAGTGAGGAAGCGGGAGGTGGATTGAGGAAAATGAGAAATAAATTGAAAGAGAAGTGAGGCAAAGAAATTCAGCTGGCGGGCAAAATCCAGGGATACGAGCGGCAGAGCAGGTACCTGTCAGGCTAACCACGAGCAAGGTTCAGGGCCAACCACAAGAGAGTGCGTGAGTGATCTAACGGGGCAATTGGGAGAGGAGTCAATTGGGATGATTAGGAGGAAGAGGGAGATTAGGTGGAGAGAGCTGATGTAGAGAAGGGGAAGGGAGAGAGAGAGAGAGAGAAAAAGGAAGCGTTGTAGAAGAAGAGGAGAAAGAGGACGAGGCAGAGAGGGGAAATTGCAAGTAAGAGGGGAAAGGGTCGAAGGGAGAGAGAGAGAGAGAGAGCAAGAGAGACAAAAAAGGGAAAAAGAAAAAATAATAAAAATAGCCAAAATAAAATAAGAAGAGGAGATCAGAGTAAATAAGTCAATCAAGTAAAGTTAGGGAAAAGAAAAGGTGTTAAGCAGCAGCAGAGGAATGAATGAATACAACAAGTCAATGAATGGATTGGATGGCTGCACGAGGTCCAGTCTAGTATTGAGTAGTAAGTACAACTTGCACTATTATTGTTACTGCTGATAATACTGATAGTAAGAGAGATTCGGCGATAGTTTAGCTGAGTTAATTACATTGTATCAGTCATCAATACCCAGGGAGTTGATTGCTAAATTTATTTTTATTTTTATTTCTATTTTCCAAGAGAGGGGGAATTATTACTGTGGTTATAGTTAGATACTACAGAGTACAAATAGGGATTCTCTAGTCACTACAGTTTTGCGGGGGGGTTTTTTTCCTTCTCCTTCAATTCACCTGATCTTGTCGATTCATCTTGCTCACTGTCTCCCTGTCTCCCTCTGTTTGAATTCCCCCTCTTTTATGATTTTGATTTGGTTTCCTTCCCCATGCAATTTAAAACGAAATAGGCAAAACCATGAGAGAGGATTGGCTGTAAATGACTGGATTGGGTTTTTGCTAGTAAACCAGCAATGCGGGGGTCGGGCGATCCGCTCTGGATTCGACTCAATTACCGTCCAAAAACCAAAAATTCCCAAAGCTGTCTGTCCACGCGGGTCTTTGCCCAGGCAAAAGCAAAGTCGAGAATGAGCAGAGCAGAGCGAAGTAGAGCATCCCATCTCCTTCTTTTCTTCTTCGGTTGATTCTGGAAAAGACCAAAACTACCCCATCTTCAACCCACTCGACAAGAAACACCAGCGAATGGATTTCTGAGAAGACCGCGAACAAATTAATTTTCAAGGGCAGTCAGGGCTGGACCGGTTCCTGACTAACAAACCAGCAACAGACGACGGAGAAGGAGCAGCAAAACCAGGCAGTTCTGGGATGCTATTTGCTCCACTCGCATCTGCCTTCCGAGAAGTGGAATCGTGGATGTAATCAGCCAGTGCCCGGATTTCAGAATGATTGGGTCCAGACAAAGAAGAATTTCCCCAAGTTTCAGTGAGAAGAAAAAAAAAAAAAAAAAAAAGGTGAGGTTTACACTCACATAAATTTTTCTTGAAGAACCTCACTGCTGTAGTGGTTTGGCATGACTCTGCAGCAGAGTTATTATTGTGGTGGTGGTTGTTTTTGTTGGAGGCGGAGAAAGGCACAGCTCCGGTCACCTGCGAGGCTACTCAGGACAGTACGTTGGTAGGACCCATCAGCTGGTACTTTTACAATGGGAAGATAGCCAAATCCTCCGAACCTCCTCTTCCCCTCCTTTTCCTCAGTCCGGCTCATCCATTCTTCATTCTCTGTTTCTCTCTTTCACAAAGAACCATCGGGAGGTTGAATAAGGCTCATGGAAATCACTCAGCAGCTGTAATACATGTAACAAAAAGAAAGATCAAACAAGAAAGTCTTTTTGAGGACGGATTTCATTGTGCCACGAACAATCATTGATGGGCCCCGGACACAGTGTGTAACTTGCTTGTTGCTTACGACCTGCGACTTCCCAAAAATCACTCAGGCAGATCGGGGCCTCCCGCCCCCGTGGCCGTCGATAGCCAGCCATGACCATACCGTAATTACGCCACCCTTAATCGACCGGTCTAGGGCCTGGAAGAGGGTGGGGAGCATGATGTCATTTCCACCAGCTGACCGTACTGTACGGGGCTTGGAGGGAGGGGCGCCGGGGGAAGCGCCCGCCCCGGGTGAGTTCGGTACCGTCACGGTAACTGGTATGTGGTGGTACAGTACGTTCGGGTCGGTACAGTACTATACGAACTGCCAGTGAACAGTGAACCCGACCTTATCTCCAGTCCAGTCACAGTCAGCAAGCCAGTTTAAACTCAACTGCTCTGCTCTCTTCCCATCAGGCGTGGTGTTCGTGGGTCACGGATTACTGAGTTGTTGCTCAGTCGATCGATTAATCCTTCGGGATACCCCGTGACATGTCTCTCATCCCTCTTGGATAATAAAAAAGTCGTGGACCTACCTCTCTCCCGACTGCGTTGAATTCTGTCCACTCCTCAAACCCATGGTGGACTCTGCGTCTCCCTGATCTGCTAACCAGCTGGGCTGACAGACAGTCTGGCCGTGGCCCTCAAGTGGAGTCGCCCATCACATCACCCTTTCCCCTACTCCTCTTTTTATCCATCCCTTAACCCTTTCCCTATCGATGGATCATCCTACGTCACGATCGCTGAGCCTGACCGTCTGACTGTCTGACTGTTGACCTGGCGAAAATAAATCCCCCCTCCCTTCCCTCCCCCCTTCCCTTCCGACTGTCGTTCCTGATCGACGAAGGATTGCCAGGCACGCGGGCATCGGAGTCTGAACCGAACCGGATTTTGCAGGGGAAAAAAAATCCAGGAGAATGCCATGTGTTGTTGCCCATCATGAGAAAGGAAAAAAACTGGATTGCCCAGCGGTCAGCATTCATCAGAATTCTTGTTGAAGAACTGCTGCCCAGTTTGGGGGAGAAACAAAAAAAAAAATCCCAAACTCCGGGATGACGTTGTGCACATTCCAGAGGGATCCACTTTGACCTCACTTCTGCCGGAGGTCCATCATCGCACAATCCCTTTTCCTGCTGCTGCTGCTGCTGCTGCTGCTGCAACAAAAGAGAGGGTAAAATAACTGGGAGAGACAGGTTTCAGAAAATCAGACAAAAATTGTTGTGTTGGTCTGAAGCAATTGCGCGTCTGCGCCAAGAACGCATTGGATGCAGTTGTTCTTGCAGTTGTTGATGCTAATACTGTGGAGTCCTAGGTTCCAGGATCGAGGAAAAGTAGCTCACAGGCCAACAAAAAAAAAATTGACCGTCAACAAGTCAGGCAGGAATCCAATTCCGCGGGCGGCGTGCGGAAAGCTAGATACGCTCGCCATTCGAACGTTCGGCCAAAATACTCATACCTTGGGAGACGCATTGTTTTCCGACGAGGATCTGCAACCGCAGAGGTGGTCCGATTGATGAGACCGACCACCTGTCAACAGCCCAGTCAGCACAAATTCTCCCGACAGTTGGTTGCCCTGTCGGCAATTCTTCACCTTCACCCTCTCATTCGCAGGTATTCGTTTGCTTTGCATAACGCCATACTAGAAACGACATTTCGCACATCGATGGCCGTCATTTTTTGTGGCTCATAGTCTCGCCCCCAACCGTAAGATAAGCTTCTGGGTGATAGACCCTGAATGAAGGCCTCGAGGATAGCATTCTTCCTATTGAGGAAAGTCGATCAACTATGGAGTAATTAAGGTGGTGGGTACAACAGCAGTGGACACAGCACCATGGACCTCTGTAAATGTTTCTCTACAGAAATCATCACATCTCTGCCACAACACATAAGTGTATGCACATGATGATACACTTACCCCGGAGGAATTCCCATCGAGAGAATCCCTCCCTCTCACCCACTACACCACTCTTACATCCCAAACCCCAGAGAAAACGAGATGGCATACTCAAGTCTATAGTGATAGAACCTCCCCAAGATCTAAGAAACAACCCTCTGGAAACAAACCGTACATACGCCCTGCCCTTCCCTGCCCCCGAACCGAAACCTGGGATACTCGACCCTGCCCCAAACCACCAACCTGTCCTTCAGCCCATCACCCTCACCACCCTCAGAGACAGCAGCAGAAGCAGTAAACCACTCCACCAACTCCTCCTCGGTCCAATTACAACTCGTGACCACAAGAAACCCCCCCGGACGAACCAACCCCCGCGCAATCCCGGGGTAGCGTTCACAAACCCGCCTCTGCACCATCTTTCCCCCCTTCCTCTCTTGACTTTCACCTTCAGTCCCCGGCACCAACTCCGCCGACAAAGAAACAGCATCAAACGTCCCCTTATCCAAGACAATATCGAACCCGCGCTGCTCGTAGGGGAACCACCCCAACCCATCAGCCACCACACCAGCTTCAGAAGACGAGAGAATATCCCACTCCTCGAACCGAATCTCCGTCCCCTCCCCCTCCCCCTCCCCCTCATCCTCATGATCAGAATCATCCTCTTGATCAGAATCAGAAAGATAAGCCCGATGAATCCTCAGCGCCTGCAACCGGCGCGCGAGCTCCACACTCTGCGCCGAGTAATCCACGCCGACTAGCTCCCCTTTAAACCCCCCGCGTTTCCGCAGCAGCGCCAGCATGCTTCCGTTGCCGGTGCCGAGGTCGAGAATGGAGGGTTGGTGCTGCGCTTCGCTTTGAACCCCAGCTTCGCCCTCCGCGGCATGCCCACGCCCAGGAAGCGTGTTGCACGGCGCGAGGGGAAAGGCCTCGTCGGTGAGGAAATCGAGGACCTTTTCGGGGGCGTTGTGTTCGGAGAACCAGGAGGTGCCGGGGTCGGAGTCGTCGTCTACTTCATCATCATCATCTTCATCATCATCGGTTTCCTCGTCGGAGGAGGAGGCGTGTGTTTGGGTCTGGGTGGGTTTGTTGGTCGAGGAAGACGACGCGACGGGAGCGGGTTGTTTGGTGGAGAGGTGCGAGAGGGTTCGCGCGTAGTAGGTTTCCCAGCTTGATTTATTGGGTTAGTGTTAGGGTGGTTTTTCTTTTCATATTCATACACAGGAAGCAGGTAGGTGGTGTTAGGTTGGGGAGGGTGACAGCGACAAAAAAAAAAAAATCTTGGGAGGGGTAGCGGGGTAGAAGCCGTACTTACTAGTCCTTGGTGCCGAGTTCACTCGGTTCTAAATATGTGGGATGTTGGTCGGCCATGGTGGAATCGTGCTAACCCTTTTCCGTTGGCAATTGTCAATGGCCCTTGTTTGTGGTGTTGTTGTTGTTGTTCCTGAGTGGGAAGTGGATGGATGGAGTGTCGACAAAAAATTGCCTTGGTCTGGGCTCTGTAAACTTCTGGAGTTCTCCCCGGATCCCGAGACTGATCCGTGCGCTAGCACTAACTGTAGACTGCACTGCACTACTTCTTGAACACTACATCTTTACCCCTGCAACCAAACTAACATCTTCTCTCGCTAGAATGCGAGTATCAAATTCCACCAATAAACCGATAAGCCTAGGGTATTCCCGCAACTGTATGCAGTGACCATAAAGAAATGAGAATAGTATTACAAGTTATCAGGCACGACACGATTTCTCGCCGCCCTTTATCTTTTATAACCCCACGACGCCGCTTGTCCAGAGAGCATGCACAATGTTGAGCCCACGGCCTTCAATGCAAATGTGGACCAATGTCCAAGATAGAGAAATGAACGAAATGACGACCGTAGAGCCCGCTTTGGTCATCAACTCATCAATTAGATGAAACAGGTAATGAATGTGGATGGGAAGGAAAGAAAGGAACGTAGATGCCACAGCGGCCAGAGTGAAGGGGTGAAGGAATGTTGACCGAACGGTCGGGTCAGAATGAAGTGGTTATAGTCATGGAATCATTTCGCAGACCGATGCCCAATGGCCAGTCCAGTCGAAGACATTATGGCAGAATTACAGAAATTCATCAATATTTCTCATAATCAACCTCTCATTCCCGGGTGGCGGAGACCGCGGATCTGCTATCCGTGACCGGAACCGCAGTCCGTTGAGGCCATCATCCTCAAGGACATCGGAAACCGATCGCGAGATAGGCGCGGCCATGAAGTCCGTCGTCCTCGGTGAGAAGAGAGCGTTGGATTCCTCAGACCCTTCCCGCACGAACATATCGGTCTTAGCCAACGAGTACGGCCCGGCTTCGGAGTGCCATGCGGGTGGTGCCGATTTGGCAGGCGTGATATCACTTGTCAACCCGGTATGAAAGCTCTGACGTAAAGGCAATGGCCGGGGTGAGATGCTCCGTTTGCGCGAAAGAGACTTGGTAAATCCAAGACTCTCAATTGACACGGGCGTGGTCTGATTGGTGGAGGGTGCCGACAGAGAGCTCATCGATGCTTGCGACATCGCATTTGACGAATGGGGTTCAAAATCGGAGTATACACTCTCGTTGCCAGGAATACAGGCCTCGCCCGACTCTCGCTTGTCGGCTCGTGAGCGCCGCTGTTCGGTGAGCTTTGGTGAGCTTTCGCCGAACCACTCTTCAGGGGCGGCTTTGGACAAGCCCCCACTGAGGAGGCGGGAGCGGAAATCCGTCAGCTGATAAATGAGACTCATGTTAGGGCCAACCCAGCGGCTGCGCTCCTTCACAATCTCGTACATCGAGTTGAAATCCAAGTCACGGTTCTTGAAAAGACCATAGGCGATCACCAACGAGGCTGATCGGCTGGCGCCCAGCTGGCAATGCACAAGGACTTTCTTTCCATCTGCGATGCGGGAGTCAATCAGCTGGCATAGTGGATATAGATCCTCTAGGATCTCCGAGTTATGATCCCAACCGACGTGAACATATTCCGGTCCGGGTGCTTCATTTTTCGGAGTCGCCGGCAGCGACGCCCTGCTTGGGGGATATTCAAGTGCGGATTTGAATGATGTTTCTGAGGCGGCGGTCCATGGCTCCGCAATGGGTAGGCGCTTGGGACTGACGGACCCATTGCGCAGTGCGCTCACCACAGTTTCGGTGCTGGCGCTGGCCTTAGTAAACGGGTTTGCGACTTCCTTAGCCACATTCACGACAACATCAAACTGGGATGCTTCTTGCGCAGTCGGTTCCAAGTAGAGGAAAACGCCTGTGTCGTAAATCTGAATGGGCCCATTGGGATAGCCTCGCTCGCTACGCCGCGTCGATTCTCTGGAGTCCAGATGATCATCCTCCTCCTTCAGCTCATGCAACACCCCGCCAGAAGCGGAATCCTCATCTTCTACAGTCTGTAGGGGTGACAAGTTGCTCTCTGACGTAGCCGAGGGTCGCCTGGCGCCATGGTGCGTCATGGGCCGAGGTAGCTGCATGCCACCCTTGGGACCGAAAGAAGGAGAAAAGACAGAGGTCAGGGAAGGCGAAGATTCGGTATGGCGCAATGAGTGCGGGGTTGGAGGAACCAGCTCAGTGATGTTGTTGGAAAATGACCTGTCGAATCCGGGCGTGCGGATGGTCAAGTTTGCTGGTTTGCGGCGCATACCCTTCAAAGGCACGTGAGCGGGAGACGGGGGAGCGGAGACATGGTGTGAGGTCCCTTCGACCATAGATGCTGTTGCGATGGGTGGGCGCGACTGGGATGGTGGCGGCATCCTCAGTGAGAGGTTTTTGAGGTTTCGTGCCCGCCTGCCTGGAGAGTCGGGCCGTGGAAGACTAGCGCCATCTGAAGCTGGTTGGGAAAGGCTGTTAGTCGAAGAAGACTGGCTTTCGAAGTTTCGCGCCGGGGGCATGGTGATTTTGTTGTTGAACGCCAATGGCATGGACGAGGGAGATTCGGGAGAGGAGCTGGGAGATGTATCCGCCACAGATGGCGAGTCGAACGTTGAGATGGTAGTAGTGGGCGAAGAGTCGGCGGAACCTGATGTCACGGAGGAAATACTCGCACGATGTTGGAAAGGAAAGGGACGGCGGGTCGAGGTATTGATGGTGACATTGGTGGGCAGACGGAGAGGTTTGAGTGCTGTGTTCCGCGCCTCCTTCTCGGGGAAATCAAGCGTCCGCCCGCCAAAAACTGACATGAAGGAGGGAAACGAGTCCGGGAGTGTTGGAGCGCTGGTCTGCACCGGCATGGTTGTTTCTGAGGTTGGTGAGATACACCTACGTTTGAAAGGGATCGTTGCCCTTTCCGGATCGCAGCTGTAGTGGAGAGTGGGCGCGAAAACTGGGGCACAGTTGTTATGACCAGCTCCAAGAAAACAAGGTAGAGTCGCACTTGCTACCAGCGCAAATGACCTTTTGTTTAGACAATCAGCTTCCATGTTTCAGCGTAAGTTGTTGGTTTTCGGCAGTAGAAGCAAGCACAGCTGCAAGGAGAGTGAAACCGGTTCAAGGATCGGCCAGCTTCACGAAATGAAAACAACAGAGCTAGTATGGTCTGTAGAAGCAACAAAGGAGAGAACAGGATCGCATATGCAAGCAGAAGCAGAGATTCGCAGTTGATGTCCTAAATGGAGTCCGAGATCAGGAACATACCAAGGAATGCTGCAAGAGAAGGATATCCTCTTGGGATCAGTCAGTAAAGAGTTGAGGTGAAGGATTGGAAATTGAGAGATCTCAAATCAGAAGCAGCGACCAGAACATGAAGTTGGAATGAAGGAGAGAAAAAGAAGCTTTAGGTATAGTTCTTCATGAAAGAAATTCGGAAGTAAGTGAATATGCGACTAGGGTTTGGGGGGGGAGGGAGAATTGCCGCCCGGGGAGAGTAACAAAGTGGGCAGTCGTTCCTCCGGGGAATGACGACAGAAAACGTGGGTGGGATTGCTCTCAGTCGCAAACGACTGCCCACCACCACTGAAAGGAACGGCACGGACAAATCGCAATGCCAGGCAGGCAGGTGGAAAAGGGTCCCTGCGTCAAGGGAAGAGGGAGGGGTGTGGGAACTGGGAGAGGGGGAGGGGGGGGTTGTTCGACAAGAGGGGGAAAAGAAGAAGAAAGAACAGAAGGGAGGAAGAGGAAGTAAGTAAGTAAGAAGACGAGATTCGGAGGGAGAAGGAAGGAAGAAAGGAAAAAATGAGTGTGAGAGAGAGTAATCGGAGAGCGACAGAGTGAGAAACAAGCCTCTGGGCTCGATGTACTCCGACCGTCTGTCTCAGCAAGACTTGCTGGCACAGAGCAAATTAAAAAATCGAAAAATAATGATAATAATAATCGAAATGAAGGACTAAGAATAGCGATTCATTTGGGAAAGGGCGACGAGCGAATAAGAGAGAGAGAGGGGAGAGTAAAGTGAAAGTGAGTGCAGTAAGTAAGTGAGTGAGCGAGTGAGTGAATGGGCGAGTGGAGATCCAACCGGCCGTGTGTTGCTGACAGCACGCCAATCAGTGGTAATGACGAGGAAGTGGAGAAGATGTTCTGCGTTCTTCCTGAGCTTCCCATGGGCTGCAGCTCTAAATTTAGCCGCCCGGGATGGTTCTCTCGCGATGGAATGTGCATATCACGGGCGCCAACTTCTGCCTCTTCCCCCCCTCCCCAACAACCACCCCAAAGGTGGCATATCTTGGCCCCGAATGTTGGGTTTGAATCTGGAGGAGAGAGAGGGGAGAAAGAGAAAGAAAAAGCAAAGAAATCCAGAGACTCATCTCTCAAATGTTGAACAGGGATTGAAGGGGAAGAGAGAGAGAGAGAGAGAGGGAGGGAGGGAAGAAGAATCCCTAAAGGGAACAGACAGATTCTGGAATGCCTCAATCCCATAGTCCGTTGCAATAGTGACACTGGCATCTCACTTTGCCGGGCACAACCTCTTGAACCAACCAACCAACCCTTTTTAGGTTGGAGCTCCAGGTCTGGCCTTTTCCCCTTTGGTCTTCCCCTCTCATACCCTTTCGGGTCTCCATCATAGAGTCTCATGCCAGGCAGAGGGTAGTGATGGTGCAAGTGTCAAATCCAATAAGAGAAATGAGAAGAAAAGAAAAAAAAAACAATAACAAAAAAGACGAACAAGAGAAAAGTCAAATGGCATTCCCCACAGAAGGGTACCGTGGGCGAGGCGGATATAGAACGATTGGTGGGCAGAGCAGAGCATCAAAGAGAAAGCGAAGGGAGAGAGGGGGGCAGGGCATAGAATGGACGGAGCTAGTAGTCCACACTCCACGGGAGAGACATCAGGCAAAGAAAAAAGCTTGAAACGATAAACCAGAACACTAGATCAAAATAACTCATACACAAGACATAACATACCTATCAAGCTGCTTCCTTCTCCTGGGAAGTAATAGAAAAGCACCCCTTGGATCTTTGACAGGTGCCAGGCCAGGCTGGTGGTATACCACCTCAGGGCAATACTAAGGTCCGGGCTGTGATGTTCGTTGCACAGCAGCTGTCGCTTGAAGAAGTCGAACGCAAATAAATAAGCCCGGAAAATGCAATGACGCTGAGATCGCAGACAGGAAAAGAAGGGAAGTCAAGTCAAGTCAAGTTGAGGAAGAAAAAGAAGATTCAAGAAGACTTCCAGAAGTCACACAGAGATAGGTCTGTCTGCTCAACCCACGAGCAGGTCAATAATAATAATAATAATAATAATTGCGCCAATTCCAAGGAGACGGTATCCCAGCACCGGTTGCACAAGATCAATTCCGTATTGGGGAGAGATTGACCCGCTTCAATGGGCGTGCACGGTTCTTGCGAGAAAGTAAAAGGAAGATGACAAAAAAGAGTTTGGTCTGATGAGTTTGCTTGTTGGATTGAAGAAGGGTTGGTTTCTTTCGGGTCAAGCCAGCTTGAGAAGAAATCCAGGTTGTCAACTTTCTCGACTAACCTAACTGAACGGTCACCGGGTATGCACACGGATGATCCCCTCCTTCAACCAGGAGACACGACTAGAGAGAAGAAGACAAGCAAAGAGAAATAGAGTAAAGCCGGTCGGGAGGGGAGGCATGAATCGCTTTTTCACTACGTAGATGCGGAGGGCGATTCAGCAGGGACCTCTCTCTGGCGCCGAGGCTTGGAAAATTGGCAGCGGCTCTCTGGGCCCGTAGCAAAGGTGAAACGCAGAGGCTGACGGACTGGGGCTAGTGCCAATTCCGCTAGTCTCTGCCCGTCCGTCTCCCCTCAGGGCTCCATCCATTTCAGGTCCCAAGCAAGTTTCCCCTGGAAACGGTGGGCCGTCCGGTCCAGGCAGTGGGCCAGGAATAACTTGCCCGAGTCAGGGGAGTCAGGAACGAGCATCTTGTCGTCGCTAAAGACAGAGCACACAATTTTTGGGGGGGGTTTTGCATGATCTGACGATTTCCCTTGACGTCTCATCCATGAAGAAGAAAAGAAAGGAGAAACAAAAAAAACCTTGGTGACTACAGAGTACCGTCGCAGACCCTTCGGAACTGTTTCAGCATGGAAGGTTGGGAAAGTTGAGACAGCAAGGCATGAAAATGGCCGTGGCACATTGCAGCTGAAACAACACCCTGAGAGGGCGCGCGCTAAGCCAATCCAATGAGAGGCGGCAGAAAAGAAGTTCGGCCTGGTTTGAAACAAACCAACCAATGCTAAGCCACTAGTTCCATCGTCCATCACGTGTGCAACATCGCCTGTCACAGGCAGGGGAATAAGGAGGGGAAGACCAAGTAGAAACGAGAAAAAAAGCGCCAAATCATCTTCCTTCATCTCTTGTATCGTCGAGATCAGCTTTACTGGGCATGATTGGCTCTGGTCACGGGCCGCCTGGTCGGTTATGCTTCAGATATATCTACATATCTACATATCTACACAGGCAATTCCGAGGGAGAAGATCGTTCGGCGCTGGCTGACCCCAGTTTCTCGACAAACAATCCCTTTGCAAATGCAGTGTACATTGGTACAGTGCACAGTGACTGTCTCACTAGCCTTCGTATCCTTGATATCGCTCAGTACTTGATGCTGCTTTCCCCCGCAACTCGAAACCTAAGATAGCTAGCAATATCGACGAAAGACTTCACACTCCTGTCACAATCGAGACATACCGGGTAACTAATGACCTGCTACGTCACAGATTCTGGACGCAATAGGTAGAGCTCCGACTTTCTGGCATGACCAGAAACTCGAGAACTAGTTTCTGCTGCCATGTTGCATCCGTGATCTGCATCTGACGCGATCGGCTCATGGCCACAGATCGTCGTCGGTCGGCTCTCCAGGACTGATATGCGTTGCTGCACTGCGTCAGCTTTATCATCCCGCGCAAATCCTCTTGACCGCAACCTCCTGTCTTCCCCACGGTCTGCAGTATGTGTAGCACACTTAGGTCGTCCCTCACCAGCCTTTCGTGCTGATTCATTACCAGCACTCAACATCATTCCGTTCAATATCCAGTGCCTGGGTTGATGTTACGGATTGAGAGAGATTTGATGAGACCAGACCCCTCTGCGCCCGATTCCACGTGGCGCAAAACGTCTATCTGAAACTATGGGGCCAGGAAAATGCCATGGCTCAGAACTGAGAACCACTTCAACTTGGACCGCCCGTTCGGCTTCACGTCGGTGATTAATGTGGGGTGGGGATTTCGCGGACTGCGGGTTGCTGAGCCCGGCCATGCTCCTTTAACCTCAATTGACTCGGTGTGCCATTTTTCTCTTTGGTGAAGACGAGGCTTCGGTAATCAGCCGACAGTGTGCCCAAATAACAATTCTTGGCTTGGAATCTCGAAAGCATTTCTACTGATCTTGCTAATGCTCTTGGTTGATAGTGTTTCGTACCGGAACGGTCTGGTGCCTGAACCCTAAGAAGCTATGACTCGCTAAAGTTTTGAAACGCTTCCGTTGTCTAAATGCCAATGGTCTCTAACATGTTGGTCTCCAAAAATCCCCACAGATCAATTCGTGCAATCATGCTCAACTCGACTGTTGGACTAAGCGTACCCAGCCAACACGCAAGTCTATCCCGTCTCCTGCGACAGGAATTACCTTTCCAGAGGCTGAGCACTGTTGCAGTCTCAGCTGTAGCCTAGCAACCAAGTGACCAAATTTGAAGGATTACGCGCGCCACCCATCTATCATAGGCAGCGATCTGAATAGCAGCGCTCGACACGAGACTTAAGCAAAGCCTCCCGCTGCCGTCAGTACCCATTCACATAGTGTCTTCGCTAGCGTCGGTCCGATTTTTGACGGCTTGCGTGACGGCGCCCCAATCGAGCTTCTCCAACCTTAAGTCAGATCGGATCCGAGCTATGTACTGATCTCTAGACGAAACACCCGAGTATCAATAGTCCGGAGGCTAACACAAAGCTCATCTCTCATTCCATGAGGCTCTATTCGCTGGAAGGAAAGCTCTTTCTTGTCTGTGCTGAGCATCACTGGCTATTATAAAGTATCAGGGAGCTGTCCTGTGGCATAATCGTAGAAGTTGAATCCCTGGACCCCGGGCCTGGACTCAAATCGGCCGGAAGACACAAAGAATTTCCGGGCAATACGAAGGCTTTCCCAATGCACGATGATGGACCCTGATCTGAAAGATACGTCGGTGCACAACTGAAACAATCGTCGGCAGCTGCCTGTTATCCCGGACCTTGCGCCATGTCACGGTTCTACCACCTGCGCCTAGTATGAGTAGAATCCTGTAGACCGTGATATCATCTTATCGCTAGTGATGTATTACTGAATCACTTTGCATAGTCTTGATAAATGACAAAGATAATGAAAATATCGAGCTGAAGGCATCGATCTTCCCCGTTATTGTTATACCTTCGTTATGCTTGCATGACTGCTGGCATTCGAAGCACGCACCCTCATTGTATGTAAGCTGCATATGACGGCCTCCCCAGATTTTGCATATCATCGGGCAATTCCAGTTTCTTTCAAGGTTGTTCCCAAGGAACGTCGACCAGTTACCTGGCTCTGTGCTCACCTTCCCAGTTGACGGGGCTGACACTGCTGGTAACCAAGGTTTGACCACTCCGATCCATGGTTTCAACAGCCCCTGGACGTTGCTGGAGAAACTCACATCGAGATTGATAATCTGTACACAACAACGGTGTCTGCAGAAACTGCTGCACAAATTCCTTTTCCCTGAGTAACCTCCTTGGAGAGTCAGCACTCTTACACCAGGCTGCATGCTGACCAGCCAAAGCAGATGAAACCGGGAGAAATCGAGTCAACCCGCTTGGTCGAACACGGGGTAAATGATATCACCGATCTTGATCTCTTTTGATTGTTTGATTTGATAAACAGGCAGTTGGTCATGATATCCTTCCCTCTATTCGATCATGATACATATGTAAATATCCGAATCATTGAGGGGAGCGTACAGACTGGGTCCAGCCAGCCAGCCAACCAGAGAATCAGTTGTATTCCAAGCAGTTGCTGTCGGCCAGCCACCACACCACAGACAGACACACACGCACTCACTCACTCACTCATTCACTTACTCGGTCACAACTTGTCCCGTCCTTCATTTCCCTTCTTTTCCCTTGCCCTCCTCCCACCAGGCCCCATTCAGCCCTCGTGGTGTTTGGTCTATTTATTTCTTCTCGGCTGCTCTTGCGTTTGTTCCCCTTGAGCCGCAGGACTAGTTCATTAGTTTATTATTAGTAGTACCGAGTAGTTGTAATACGCGAAGAGATCGATGTCGCAGCAGACTTTTCTCTTTTGATCATCATTCGGTCCACCACAACCGATAAATCATATTGTATTTTGGTCATTCGTAACCAGTGTGAGATTAGCAAAAAATCGCTTGTTTTGTTCTTTGCCTTTTCTTACTTTTCCATTTCCTTTTTTCCCCTCTCATTCCGCCTGCTTTTGGTTAGGAGAGATTCCGATCTTTGCAGATACATCTCTCTCTCTCTCACCCAGTCAACTGATCAGCAGATCGATCTGATTGATCAACGAGGATGCGTGTGGATGCCTGACCACCACCAGTTGCAGAACTGCAGATGTCCCCAGACGCATCCACGGCTGCTGGCAATGCAGCCTCTCCTCTCCTCCCCTCTTCCTCCACCTCTTCCTCTTCCTCTTTCACCTCATCCCCAGCAGATCAGCATCATCCCAACACTCGTCGACGACGAAAGACCGAATCCGCGGTAAACCAGCCACATCTTCATGTACATGTACCACATCAGGACCCGCATGAGTCCCTCTGTCGCCGTTCCATTGTCAATCGTGCCAGGACCATTACCTTCAGTGCCGGATCGAACCCACGTCAGAGCGAAGGTCCGTCCGTGACGAGGTCGAAACCAGGAATGCGCCCGACAGGTGTAGGTGTAATGATGGCGGCGGAAAGCCGTGAGGCGGGCAGAGCAACCGCGCTAAAGACAGCGACTCCCGCCGCCGGCAGCTGCGACGACAACGACTACTATTCCCCTTCAGCTCGTCCCACTGTACCTCGAACCACCACCACCACCACCACCGCAACAACTTCAATTGTTTCACCCACCTCTTCGTCCTCTCATTCTTCCTCCTCAGCCGCCTTTGCTGCTGCTTCTCATACCTCTTCTCCCTCCGCTGTTCCTCGCCCCCCTCAGAGCCGCTTCAGCTTCGAATACAAGTATCCTCTTCGCAAACGAGCTCTTACATCGTCGCACACCAGCGCCGCCAACTCTTCCGTCCAGAACGGCGACGACACGCATCCGGGCCCAGACCCGACTCCGACCCCCCAACAACGCACCATCCTGTATGACAGACCCCGGCGGTCAGTCCCCAACTTTCATTTGTCCCACGTTCGCGATCCAGCGGGGTTTGGCTATCAACCAACATCACCTCGACGGGCCGTAGAAACCGTACCCGACTCTGCGCTACCCCTTGACGCTCCCTCGACGGTTCAAGCGACGAATCCAAATGCACCCAAGCGTCGAAAATCCTCTCTTTATGATCAGCAGACGATTCCAGACGTGAACGATAGAATGTCCGCCTCCTCGGTGGTTTATGCTCAGGGGCGAACGCCGGCTGACGAGCGCAGTCGCGGTGTCGATGGGTTCGACCGATATAGTCAGTCAGGAGACGGCAACAAGACGCCGGTCGCAGATGATACCCGCGCCAGAAACGAGGATATTTTTCTGAACATTGCGAGATCGGATTCTGGTCGTCGCGATTCGTTCGGGCGATCAGAGCTTCGACGGGTGAGTCGGAGGCTCTGAGCTATTTTGCTGTGCTTTTCATTTAGTGATTGTGGGAAACTGGAGCTAATTTTCGTCGGATCTCGGCACTTACAGTCGCGATTCAGGATGTCTGGTAGTGGACTTCGTTCATCAACCTCTCGTGTTTCGGAACAGATGCCTCACCCCGAGCAGCTTCGCTTGAATACTTACGATAGCCCCTTGCATCCGCATCAAGAATCTCCGTCCACCCCCCACACGGCCGCCCTGTACTCTTACTCAGCTTCCGCCCATCCACTGGATGAACATAGCCGCCCGTCCAGCTCGGCCTATGTCCCCAGTTCCAGGTCCGCAATTGGTCTACCACGAAGTCGACTGGGCCGGTCCAGTCCCGAACCCTTATCCTACAGCCCCGAGTCCTACCCTGAGAGACGCGGTTCGCTGCACGAGTCCCGAGCCTATCGCCAATCGACCCTTTCGTCTATTCGAGGCAGCCGACAACCATCCAGCTCGGATGCGACCGAACGCGCTCGATTCGAGTCCGAGCGGTCCCGTCAAGATGGGACGGAATCCACCTTGTCTACAACTGCGCCTTCCACGGTCTGGGATGAGCTCGAAGATCTCAAGTCCCGAATCAAGAAGCTAGAATTGACCGGGAAGCTGCCGCCCTCGTCCCAGGAAGCGATCTCCTCCGCTTCTGGGGAACGGCCACCGACAGCCACGACGACTATGACTACGGTGTCGTCTTCACCCAGGCGTTCCCACAAGACAAGCACTTTCTCGGGTGAGGCAGAGGGCCCTAGCCCTGTCCATCCGTTACTACAGTCGGCTTTGGTCAATGCGAAGGACGTGCTCAGCAATGAAGTCTACGCCGCTTTGGAGGTGACCGCTACCGACGCGCTAGCGCTCTCGACTCTGCTTGGATCCAACAAGGCCCCATCTGGTACCGGATCCGTGGTCAATGGGTATAGCACATCTGATAGGCAGGCAAGACGGAAAGCAGACAGCGTTTGCCGCAGTTTAACCGAGCTGTGCCTTGCCCTATCGGACGAGCAACACCGGAGACAATCGGCCTTAGTCGTTCATGGTAGAGCGGAGGAGGAGGAAAGACATGCGCACGACGACGACACGTTGACTCCGACGCTGCCTTTTCGTCGAAGCACGACTCTTGATTCCGATGGGCTAGTGCGACGACAGAGTACCAAACGTGTAGGTAGTCGTTTAGAGGCCCGTCGATCAAGCGTCGCAACTGCCATTCCTTCCCCGGAGTCCCAGCACGGCGACCAGAACAACGAACCAGTCTCAGAAGCGAAAGTGACCTACTCACCCAGTTCACCGGCGCCCACTCGGTTGAGTCGACTCTCGACTTCGTTACGGACCAAGCGACACCGAACTGATGATGAGGCCCTTGTTGAACAGACCCCGCAGGTTCGCTCGCCTACAAGAAGTATCGCGGACCTTGGCAGCGCAGCAAACAACTATCGCGTATCGCCACGCCAGCGCATGTCTCATGGATATACTGCGTCCCAGTCCAGGGCTATTGCAACGCCGGATCGCAACCCTAGATTCTCGCTTCAACCTCAACCGTCACAACTGCCTCAGCCTCGGACGCCTACCCTCTCACAGTCCGCGATTCCTCTGCGCCGGACTTTGATAACCCCAAGTTACACCCCTGCCACTGCGCGCTCGAACATTCAAGCGGGTTATCGTCGGTACGGTGCAGCATCTGGGCTGAGCTCCGCCACTAACACGAGTGATGGATCCGTTGAGGAGAGCGTCTTATCTCCACGACCAGAAGCTTCCCAGACTCGAATCATTGCACCCTCGAGCAAATTAGCTACGAGCTACACTTCGATCAGCCAAAACCGAGTTCGAACCAACAGTCTAGGCGCGCGGAAATTTGGGCTTCGACCGCGGTCACTTGCTGTGTCAGATGACGCTATCAACACGTTCGATGACCGAATTGACTAAATCCGTCCACGCCTCTTTTTGCTTCTTCCCTACCTCTCATCCAAAGAAGCCAACGTCATTCACGCATCCACACCCCCCCCCATTACACCTACACCATATCACGCAGCGCCTCATTCTTGGTACATGGATTGATTTCAGTTCAGCCGGCGTTTCTCTTATGATTTTGATTTCTGACTCTCCCGGGATTGCCATGGAGCATTCTTGGAGACGTCTGTACGAAGTACTACCCACCTGCATTTGCACATGTAACGAGAGATTTCTTCAGATGCACTTACTCCCACTGACTCGACCGATCATCTCTGGCAAACTTTCTGATTGCAAATATGCCTTGCGTGGCACGATGAGATCTACTATGCATTATACGAATTTACTTGTATCTGTCTGAGCGATTTTCTCTATATGCTCCCTCATTTGTTTCTTTCTTTCTTTCTGTTTTTTTCTTTTTCATTATCTTCTTGCCGTCCATTTCTTTGCATGATCTCGGCCAATACTGCACATACATAGACGAGCCTGGAGGGAGTTCGGAGATTCCACTTCCGGCCTCCGGGATTGGCCATGGTCCAGCCCACCAAAGGGCTTGAGTTCTCTGAGATCTCAAGCCCAGCACTCTCCTTTCTTCTTTTGTCGCTATCAGATTCTCTTCTTCCATTCGTTGAACCCATCTCTTTGTTCCTACAATCTTATCTATTTCCATATGCTGTGTCCCCTGTCACTCACAGCCTCATCCAATCGATATCACAGATCCCCTGATACAATGTACAGCACTGTACCCAAGTCCCCTCCGAGGGCCAAGCATTTTGTTGTTTTTTAGGGGCATGTACAAATTTTCAAGAGATCTTGTCCCTAATGCACTAGGGGTTAACACGGATGACTCTGTAACTTAACCAACAATGAAGTGATGATGATTTTCGTCTCATGCGTGGCTTCTGCATTATTGACTTGCTCAGATTGTCTGAGAAATGCTCCTACTAGTTGTCTGGACACCTTGATCGGGAATGATATCTTAGCACCTCTACTGGTTGTTTGTATATATGCCTATCGGCGGTTGCAGAGCGAGCTGATCCCCTGACGTACTGTACTGTAGCTAGTAGTTATTCACTTGTATGACTATTGGACTGAACTTCCTTGGGTATCTATCTATCAACTACACAAACACACAGTCCATCAATAAAGCGATGGTGAATGCAGGCTATTGACTTCTACTATATCGGTATACGAGAATTGAAGATGGATTCACACAACGGATGAGAAAATTGAGGGATTCATATTTTTCTGTTTCCCATCAAAAAAAAAAAAATGAGCTTTCAAAGTCCTGGTATACAGATTTGGGGATGATTCCTTTGAGCCACACGGAAGGGGAATTCCCAGCATAAGTTGCAGGAAGGAATGACCATACAAGGCATTGGAGGTATCAAGTAGCCGAATGCTTGGTGTATGGAAGCTCGAGGATGATAGAGAGAGAGAGAGAGAGAGAGAGAGAGAGAGTTGCAAAGTGAGATAAAGTGAACAGGAGCAAGCGGGCGAATGAGGGAAGAGGGACGATACATCACAGTTTGGGGTTAAGGTTTGGTAGGTTTTATGTTGAGGTGTTGAGGGTGGAAGGATGACTTTTGCGGAAAGCAGAGAGATTCGCAAGGATGTTGATGGTTACAGGAAGAAGGGATTAAATAAACATGCTGATGTCCCCCCAAGAGGAAAGGGCAACGAAGCAAATAGAAGCACAGAGGCACGAAATTATCATGTAATGGATGGAACATAAACATCAGCTGCGGGGCATAACGTCGGCAGTAGTTCTTCCGATTTCGGATTCATTTCTTCTTTCTTCAAGTCAAAGCGATCATGGAGGATCACATAATACTGGTATCTGACAGGCATGCATGGTCCACCTTAGCAACGTTCTTGCTTCTTGTAAAACCAAGGAAGCTGCACATATGAGATTATAAGGTAAAACAAATAGGACCATATGAGAGGGAAAAAAAAGACAGCGTCAAGAATCAAAGTGGTTAGCACAAGCGAGAGGAAGACATCGCGCGATTATGTTCTCTGGGAGGAAGCGCATAAGGATTCAGGTGGTAGCAATGTGGCGCGAGATTTGTGCTTAAGGGTTGTCTGATGATAGGACTTTACTCCTGAGGAAGCTGGCTGCGGCGAGTCTTCTCGGCCTCGAGGTTCTCGTACAAAAGGTAGAGAGCCTTCTCGTTGGCCTGGGCGCTGCCCATGATGGTGAACATGCGCTCGCCCGTCTCATCGTGAGGAGCCTTGGCAATAGAGATCCGAGCTCCAGAGCTTCTACGGATCTCAGTGATCTTGCTTCCGCCCCTGCCAATGATGCATCCAACCATGTCGGCGGGGATGCTGATGTTCTGGGTCTGAATCTCCTCGCCGTCTTCGGTGACGAGAGGGTAGCCGCGGTTGCTGGTATCGGGGTTGGATCGTCTGCTGTAGCTGCCGGACTGGTCGCTGAAGTCGGCACCGTTGCCGGTGCGGTTGTAGGGGCGGCTGCTGTAACCATTGCCAGTGTTCTGGTTGCTGGCAGAGCTGCTAGTACCGCCGACCGAGGAGCGAACAGCAGGATTGTACAAAATAGTGCCGGTTCCGCGTTGCCAATCGTCGATGAGGCACTTTCCAATTTCCCAAATAGCCTTCTCGATGCCCTCGGGGGTGCCCTGGACCTCAACGATGCGCTCAGTGGACTGAGGCAGCATTTCCTTCTGCGCGACCATGCGCACGCCGGACGCGTCCTGGATGTGCTTGATCTTGAGACCTTGGCGTCCAATGATGGTACCCATCTGGTTGTGGGAGATCAAGAGACGGACGGCTAAGAATATTTTAGCCATTTGATAGACCAAACAATAAACTCAAGTGCGCGGGTTCACTTACGGTGGGTGCCATTGTTAGACACGACGCCTCCCATACCCATCTGTGGGGCGCCCTCAAGCAGACCCTTGGCAACCAAAGCATAGGCCCGAGCAGTGCCGTGCAGGGGACCAGTGACGGTCAAGACGCGATCGTGAACTCCAGGAACAACCTTGCTCACACCAGCCTTCACACCGGTTTCGTCACGCAGGTCAGCAACATTCTTGCCGGCTTTACCGATGATGATACCGGCTTCTTTGGAGGAGACGATGGCGCGGAGAGTCAGCGTGGACTGGGCGTATTCCTCTTCGGTCTTGGGGATGACTTCAATGTCACCCTCATCCATCATGTCAACGGCGTCAGCCATGTTCTCATCAACCATGGGGTTCTCGTGCAAGTCGGAGGCGTCCATGATGTCAGGAAAGTAGAAGGTCGAGTAAGAAATCGAGGAAGAGGTGATGATCAAAGGATATAAGCTCTCGAAAGAAGAACTTCACCTATAGAGTCAGCTTCACATTGCCCAAGGAGAAGCGGAGGGATGACCGTTGTTTTCGCAACGATCTGACTAGGTAGCGAAGTGATGGGCGAGGAAAACCCGACCTTGCGCCCGTTGGATCGTAGGCGGTCGAGAGTCTTACCTGAAAATTCAACGAAGATAGAAGCGGGCGATAAAGCGGATATAATCCGAAGAAGAGAAATCGAAGGAGGGGGGTGTGGTGAAGAGGGGTGACGAGATCGATCCTGAGGGGTTTTCGGCGGGCGGGGGAAAAGGTGGAGGATGGGTGAAACGGGAGGGGGACGAAGGAGGGCGAAAGAACAAAGAGAGGTAGCGGGAAGGAGGAAAAAGGACGGGATAGAAGAATCAGGGGAGAGGAAGAAGGAGGAGATGGAGAGAGAGAGGGAGAAGAGGCGGGAGAGGATACGGAAGAGAAGAAGAGGAGGAGGAGAAGAAGAAGTGGTGGTAGCGAGAATAGAGGAAAGGTGGAAGAGGAAGAGAAGAGGAAGAAGGAGGAGGAAGAGGAAGAGGAAGAGGGAGGGAGAGAGAGGAAGGGAGTAGGAAGAGGTGGGAGCAGCAAACAGACGGACAGAGAGGCGCAGAAAGGCAGGAGGAGGAAAGAAAGAGCTTTGAGAGAGAATAATGTTCATGAGGCGGGTAGGCAGGCCGCTGGCTGGCTGGCTGGCTGGCTGGCTGGCTAACTGGCAAAGTGACTTTTTAAGCACCTGACTGCTTCACTACCAACACCACCACCACCTCCTCCTCTTCCTTCACTTTCTCTTTCCCCTTTCCCTTCCCCTCCTCCTCACTCTTCAGTCTTCCCTCACTTTCGGGTATCACTTTGTCTCTCCTCAAGTCCCAATTGCTGAGTCGCAAATGTCTCTCAGACGACTCGATGGTGGCGATGGTGGTGGTGGTGCCACTGCCTTTTTTCGTTTTCACTTGTACTACTCTCGGGACTGTGATTACTACGACTACATCTCCCCCTCGTGTACAGTCAATCGCTTCAGCTTTTTAAGGGATTGTCTGAGTGCGCTTAACAGCAGATCTTCCGTGCATTGAATGCGATGCAGACAGCCTATTTATCGACCTCAAAGATGACCTTCTGTACCTTCATCGCATTAAAGAGCTCATAGGCCTCAACCGCCTGTGAAAGGGGCATGATCTTGTCCGCCATGAACCTGAGTATACTAGTCAGCCAAACCGCTGCAAGGTCAGGGAATAAACAAACGACGCGACACGTACCCAAGAAGATGCTGGTTCTTCTTCAGAACTTGCAGGGCTTGCTCGGAAACCGAACGCACAGGGCATCGTCCCATGTGGACCGTCAGGTTCTTGCCGTAAGCCTCACTACCAGTCCATGGAATCTACACACAAATGCCAGTCAGCTTTTGCCGACGAGACATAGACCACCGGGCAACTTACCTCGCCATTGTGCACGCCAACACTGCTGATGGTACCAAACGGCCGCAGCAGATCGAATCCGGTCCTCAATGCCGGACTCAAGCCCACGACCTCGATGACCGCGTCTGCGCCGCGCCCATCCGTCAACTCTTGGACGCGCTTGTCCAGACCGTCCCGGTCGGTCTGGAAATTCCAGGGCTCGGCCCCGAGCGACTTTGCTAATTCAAGTCGCGCGGGGATCGAGTCCACCGCCAGCAAATGCTTAGGCTTGTACTCGAGCGCATTGATCAGCGCACAAAGTCCGACTGGCCCGCAGCCGATGAGGACGACCGTCTGCTCTGCAATTTGCTCTGGGGTGGATGCCTTGAACGCATTGCGCGCCGCAAAGTAACCCGTAGGAAAAATATCCGCCATAAGCACCAGAAGCTTGTCATCAACACCTTCGGGGGCCTTGACCACTGTGCCATCCGCATTGGGAATTCTGATCTGTTCCGACAAGTTCAGCCTCTTCATCGCAGGGGATGATCTGACCCTCCGCCCTCAGATCTGTAGAATCTACTCACATATTCAGCCTGAGCGCCGTCGAGGTTATCGCATCCCAGCAGGACATTCTGCTCACATCGCGAAGAGTGTCCCTGAGTGCAGTACCAGCATTTGCCGCTGACCAACCCATGAATCAGCATAAAGATCGAGTTCCCCGCTCAATAGCCACTCCTTGAGACCAACTCATCCGTCCTCCTCTCAAATATATTCCGCAACTCCTCCCCTGGCCCCAGTAAACCACTACCACCACTACTACCAGAACAACACTAGCAACACTCAATGGAAGAGGATCACTCACCAAGACGTGGTAAAAGCGCTCACAACCGAATCTCCTTTCTTGACCGAGCGCACCTCATCCCCAACCTCAACAACCACTCCGGTGACCTCATGTCCCATCACAACCCCTTCCCCACTCGGCTCAATTCCCCGGTACACATGAAGATCACTAAGGGAGAGCACTCATCAGTAAAGGCTCGAGATCCTCTCACACAACCCCAATCCCTGAAAATATACCCCGCGCCTAACCCCATAATCAACAATACCCTTCCCCTCCGACCAAATTCCAGCCCACGAAAACATAAAAGGAAAAAAAAAAAAAAATAACTCACCTCCCACAAAGCGCCGTATACTTCACCTTAACCACCACATCCCTCGCGTCCTGAATCCGGGGAACCGGCCGTTCCTCCACCGCGACCTTGTAAGGGCCGCGGAAAGCCACCACGCGCATGCTTTGTTGTTGTTCGCTGGACATTGGTCGGATCTTTTCTTTTTTGCTGCGATTCGAATCCGAAATATTATGTTGTGATTTGCTTCCCCGAACCCAAGTTCAAGTATTCTGGCGTCGTGGATTGGGAATGATATAGAGAAGAAAAAGAGGAAAAGAGAGGGCTTGGAAAAAGATTTCCCTTTCCCTTAAGTAACGTGCCCAAGAATACCCAGTCCGATAGCCGGCGCGGGCGCAGTAAATGCGGCCGCGGGTTGCCCCTCCCCCTCCCCCTCTTGATGATGCTTGGGTGGGTCCATTTTTTTGTACGTAAGGCATCGGCGACTTGGGGGGGAATGGTCATGAGGGGTAATGTTGAGGGAGGAGCTGGAAGATGCAAGAGATTAAAGTAATTGTTTTGGCTCTGTGGTGTATAGGCAGGGTGTGCGGAGGTTTTTGGTGAGGTAGAGGGTTTATCTGGGAGACTGTAGATGTGGATGGATGGGAGGTATATTAATGGGGTCATACTCTGCGGGTACGGACGTAGATATAGTACCAAAAAAGGTCGAGGCGATCTCCCCGGGTCCTCGAACCTCAACAACCTTAGTGCCGATCATGCAGGCTTTAGTACACTACAAGGCGAGCTGGAAATGCCTGCCAAACTTGTCATGATGACTCAAGATGCGACCGTCGAAAGTAAAGAAGACACTCTATCATCTCCAGACCACATCACATGGAGGTGACAATAATGTAGCCACTAGCCCATAAGAGCAGCCAAGCTCCGCACATTCAAACTACCAGCTCATGCACCACTTTGACCTTTGACCATCCATTCGAGTCATGAACTGTTTGTTATAAGTGTCGGGCGTAACCCTTGAGCGTGGAAATCAACTGGAATACCGCCAAGCCAAAGTCAAAAGTGTTTGTTTGCTCCATTAGAACGCCGTCATATCGCTCAAAGAATAACCAAGATAGTAATAAACAATCGCTCACTGAACGAACTCGGTCTCCAGCTTTCAACCCACGCAGACGTGATGGGGGGGGGGCGGGGGGGGCACATCTTCTAGACATGCACAACATCAAGGCCATGTGTGCATGTGGCTATATCGGTTGAGTCTCTCCGTGGCCACCACCGTTGGGATAAAGAAACCTCAGCACACAACGCACAGGAGCTCCTCCTCTAGAATGAATTTCCCCTCCTTGTATTTCTCGCTCGTCTCGTAGGCCTTGTCGTATTTCCAACCGACCGTCTCCTTGCACTGTCGACAGGCGATATCGCGAACAATATGTCTTCCGGTGGTCATGCTCCGCTCCACGGCCTCGGTCTGGGTGACGTTGACGACGTTGTTGAAGAGGTATGCCTTGCCATGCTGGCCTCGGAAATTCTGCACGGTAAAGAGAGACACGGCATGGTTAGCTGCTGCAGCACTCAGAGAGATGGAAAGCAACGCAAAGAGATCTAGGAGCTTGAACACACATACTCGGCTGATGATGTCGTCGTAGTCGGCCAGGTGGGTTTTGCATTGCTTACACCCAAAGATCTTGTTGGAGGTCAGGTAAACGTTGTATATGAGACCCATTGTGTCGTATCCCGTGACTGCCTGCCCACACTGCCCCCGGTTCTATTTAGGTGCTATAGTGTCACAGATTCGAAAAGATGCAGAATTCACGTTCGAGAGAAGATAAAGCCAGAGATGCAAGTTGGAAAGTGAACAAGGAGTTTTTGTTAGTAAATCTTGAGCCTTGGGATTGAGTCCTAGCCTTTCCCCCCTATGCAGATACGGTTGGCTTGGTTGTCTTATCGTGCGTGCACAAACAAAGGTTAATCTCGGTCGAGGGTTTGATGGGATTTCGACTACTGTGTCAGATGACTAGGGCAAGAGAACTCAAAAAGGGAGATAATTTCTCAGATAATTTTGCAGGGAGACGACTGTTTCTCCTGGTCTGGGCGTGGAGTGGTTGTGATGATGATGATGATGATAAGCAGCTGCGGTGGAAAGGACCTCGGGAATAAGCGGAGGTGCAGCCCAGACCAACGGGCTTAATTATGGTTTTATTTGTGGCACTTGGTTGATCAGGATTTCCGAGCTAGTGGACGAGAGTGGATTTTGAAACAGAGTCAGTCGATAGATAGATCAACCAGGGGGACAAACGGGATGAGGGGAAGGGGGACAAAGATGAGATAAATGAGCCGGGAGGTGGAGGCTACCGACTGCCCAGTAAGTTACTGTACGCTGTACTTGTAACTTCAGGCAAGCTGCTCCCCGTCGGAGTTGAGGAAACGCCCCCGCATCTGGCCAAGTTTGGGAATGAGACCAGCCCCCGTGACGCAGTGATCGATTCATCTTGTGTAAAAACCTACTAGTCACTCGTAAATGGGTCTCGCACATAATCTCAGCCGCAAATAATGACAGGTACAATACATTTCCTCAATAGTTTGGCTCATCACCTGACACTACGTTTTACTGCCAGTGATCGATACATTGACCCCGCTTCGGATTGAGCTTATCATTGTTATCGCTTTATTGTGACTGACGATAAGTCAACATTTGCATCTGTACAAGCACCTATACAACGCCACAAGCATATTCTAATTTCAAGCATCATGCGTTCGGCATGAAAACAAATCACATAGAATAGGTACACTACAAATGCGAAGTACAAGTCTTCCACATTAACACGGCAACTTCAAACACGCGCACTCACCACTCCATGTCTCATGACGTGATCGGTAGGATGCTCGACCTTTCAACCGTAGTCATGCACGCACTCTGTCCCTGAAGAAAGTTGCGATGTATTACCTGTTTATTCCTTCAACTTGCACACAGACCTGTTTAAGTAAAACGCTATTAGTGCGGCTGGGCAGCCAGTGGAATTGGTCATTATCCAACCCGGGCCCTATTTCCAACTATCGAGCGTATTTATACATTCATCGTTGACCAAGCAGAGTCTTGTTATTTTCCCAGAACTGCCGGCAGTCGGTGTGACCCCAGTGTTCGGTCCACCACTCGCCGAAGCTATCCTCTACATTTTCGTCGAGTTTGGGCAACCGCTCATCTCGTTTTAATCCGCAGAGAGCACAGGCATGTGAGGCTTTTAGTGCGCCCCGGTCGGCGCCAAGCGTCATCGCCCGAACGTTCTCCGGAATGATAGGAACTGTGCGATTTCCGGAAGCCTGGATGATGGAGTTGAAAAGTGCCGCCCTGTCACGCCACATGGTGAGCACATCCACAGCCTGTTGTTGCTCTTTGACATCCTCATTCTTGTTAACCGTGCTGAGCTTCATACCCCCAGGCTTGCCTGCCGGGCCAATGCGCATGCTCTGGCTTAAAATCTTGTCTCTTTTCCATCGCAAGGTACGGCCCGCAACCACTCGAGCGGCAGTCCTCAGCGTAATTTGAATTGACCACGCTGCACGTTCGACTTTATCTTTGTGCTGCATGTTCTTCCTTGCCTCTGTGGCCTCATGTCGGAGTTGCTCGAGCACCCGAGGGAACAGCTCCAGCAATACTGATGGCGGTGGTATGTTGGTTGGACGGACTTGATCTGCCGTAGTTGTGACGCTGGTGACTGCAAACTTCAAAGCGGAGTTCGTAGCGCTAGTTGTAGTGTGCAAATACTTTGTTCTGCTCAAAGCGGATCCATGCTGTGTCCTCGAAGCTGGTGCCTTTCGGTCCGGTGCCTGACTTTGTGCTGTAGCTGGCCCGTCGACAAAGTCACCCCAATCTTCGAAAGGGTCATCTTCAGTGGACAGTGAGGGTGTCGGACGCGGCGGTTCCTTGCGAATCTTCTGAGCGTTGCCTTGCTGCCGTGTGGCAACGGTCTGTTTAGCAGACACTGACGGTACACTTTGAATCGAGGGTGAGTCTAAAAGATCGAAGGGCTCTTGCGCCTTGACCGGGCGTTCGGCGGACGGCGTGCTTTTGAGTTTCGGTTCTTCTACAGGCGCTTGTTGAGGAGGCACATCTGCAGTTTCGAACTCGCCCCAATCATCGCTTTCATCGTATGCAGTCTCAAGAGTGGCATCGAAAAGTACGTCGTTACCACTATCATGCTGTACCGGTCCGGATGCAAATGACCTGTCCCAAGATGAGCTTTGCCATTGGGTGCCTGCTGCAGCGGACTGGCTCGCTTGGTTCGAGATTGATGTTGAGGACGTCTCGCCAAAGAAGTCCAGGTCAGGGACTAGAGAAGAAGATTGATGTCTCGCAGGTCGCTGACTCGTATTGGTATTGACACCAAATTCTGCAAACAGGTCCGCGGACATGGATGGCTGACTGCGTGAGGATTGTTTTGGTTTGATTCACCGAATGGCTCTCGAGGCAATACAGTTGCCACTAGATGGAATGGACTGCTAAACCAAAAGGACTAAAGAGACAAATGCCAACACAGCGATCAATAGAACAGACCATAAAACAGTCCCTTAGAAGTAGAAATGATCTGCACGTAGTCAGGTCAGCCTTTTGTCACGCTATGTAGTGATCGAACTATACCTGGCGCATAGATAAAGGCGGCGTGGCCGGGACGGAGAGTGATGTTGCAGTTGCACCCAAGGAAAATCAAATCCTCTTTGGCGGGTCCAACCTCCGCGGCTACGGACAACTGCCCGCAACCTCAACCGCTGGACCAGCACTTGTTTGTGCTTTTGATGCGCGTCAATCTGCAGCATTTGTGAACACCGATCTGCGAAGAGCCATATGGTGAAATGAGGGGAATCGAGGAAACAAGGTACGGCCAATTGTTTACGCATGCCCACCCTCTGAAGGAGATCTCCCAGCTCAAGAATGGTCAGGCAGCGATGGGATACCCTGTTTTGCGACATTGACACCACCGCCGACTTTCGGAACGCCCTCAGATTGGAGCAAGACGACAAACTGTGCAACGATGGGCTGAGATCGATCTGTTGGAAGGCATGCGCCTGCTACTGCCTATATTGTGAATTCAGTTGCTTACCTTGAGGTCGTAGGCCTTCCTGCTTTTCGACGATCTGGATCGGGCACGGTGGCCGCAGAAGCTTTCGGATTCACGAAGCGCCTACGTCGCCTTGAAGGCCCACTTCCTGAAATATATTGACCACCCGGACGATTTGGAATCGACCGTTGATCCGCTGGCGGATGATGTGGAGGTACTTACCAGTATACTGCCGTGGCCCTTGAGATCGCGGTGAACTGACACGATGTTGATTTCATAGTCCCCATGGCAAACTCTACGGAACGATGAGCAGACAAGAGCGGACATCTCGCAGGATGTGGATCGGTGTTTACAGGAGAACTTCTTCTTCCGAGAGCCCACCACCAAAGCGAAGATGATAAATATACTATTCATTTATGCGAAACTCAACCCAGACCTAGGCTATCGGCAAGGCATGCATGAGATATTGGCGCCTCTCTTGTGGGTGGTCGACCGGGATGCGATCGAGACGAACCCACTCGAAGATACCAAGGAAACGAAACCGGACGATAACGCGATGCTTCAACTTCTCGATGCCAACTATGTGGAGCATGATTCGTTTGCGCTGTTCTGCTCAGTGATGCAGAATGTCCGTGTGTATTACGAGCACAATAGGACTCGATCGGCCAATGGTCAGTTGGACGTTATTCCGATTGTGCATCAGTGCCAGCGCCTCCACAATGAACTCCTGGTCACGGCAGATCTCGAGCTTGCGGATCACTTGCAGGCACTAGAGATATTACCACAGATCTTTTTGACGTAAGTCATGCATCTATTCGAATGGGGAGCGCAAAACTGATATGATGTGAAGTCGCTGGATGCGTCTTCTATTCGGGCGCGAATTCGCTTTTCAAGACGTCCTTCAAATCTGGGATCTACTCTTTGCAGAAGGACTACGCTCAGAGCTCATTGAATATGTTTGCGTTGCAATGCTTTTGCGGATCCGTTGGCAGCGTGAGAATCCCTTCCCCTTGCGAAATGATACAATGCGAAATGATACAATGATGCTCCTTACTCCCAATTGGTGATGAATGCTGCGAGTCCATGTGCTAATAGTTTCCAGTACTGAGTGCTGATTCCTCAAGCGCTTTGAGTATCTTGCTGCGCTATCCAGCCCCCGACCCCCATTCACCGCTGACCTTTGTCTACGACGGGTTATATCTGGAGCAAAACCCCACCCCAGAGAGAGGTCTATTCATCATCTCGAAGTATTCCGGTAGACCGCCGGATCTGTCGAGAGGACTTGGACGACCAAGTGCCAAAATTTCTAAAGGGAAGTTTCGCCTGCGAAGTGCATCTAGGGATTTGAGTGAGGTCAGCTCTCCTTCCAGGTCACCCGCAAGAAATAGTCCGAAGAGCCTCGAAGCGCTATTCCAGGACGTATCGGAGGGTATTCAGCGCCGAACAGAGGCCTGGGGAGTCGCCAAAGCCGTTCGAGGGGCAGTGAGCGAAGCGAAACGAAACATGCAGTCTATTCAATCGGAACATCAGCATCGCGGGACACGATACGAGAACCAAAGCCAGGGATTGGGCACTCCCTGGGATCGTGCTTCCGATGATACATCCAAGTTGAAAGCGAAGATCGAGGAATTGGAGGGGCGGAATCGAGAACTCGCCAAGATGTTAAGTGTGGCGCTGAAGGACATACGCTCTCATGTCAACAAAGCCGAGAATATGGACAGCAGTGACAAGGACACTCTGGAGCAGGCTCTCGATAAGTTTCATAGCATTCAAAGCTGTCTGGAAGACCACAACATCCCCTTAAGCGCTGCCGATCAATCCCCGAGCGAGCATAGTAATGCCGAATCCGAGACGCCCCCTGAAGCTGCTGAAGCTCTCAGTGACAGCACAAAAATTGCAAACGATGGGGCAGATCGCGCCTCCACTTTTACCCACCGGACCAGCACATCTGCCGAGTCACCCAGATCTCCCATTGGCGTTGGGACGAAGGTCAACCGCAGTACCGCCACCAGCCCACAGTTTCCCACTTCCATGCCCCTCCGACATGTGTCTCGGCCATCGTTGGCTGACTCGGAATTCTCATGGATGCTCGGCGGCAAGCGACATCTCTCGAGTTTTGTCAGCCCGGCATCTGTACTTCCGGAGCAGACTCGTCACGGAGAAGGACGCCCGCGGTCTAAACCAGCTTCCCTCTTTAGCAATGGGGACGAAGAGCATGGCAAACCCGGCGCCGAGATCGAGTCGGATGGTCTGGCCCTGCGAAGTCTCCGTGGACCTAAACCATGAGAGACCCGACGGTGCACGCGGCAATCTAACCCGGTGTTACATTAAGCAATGGGCATTTAGCGGTGAATCACTAAGTATGTAATGGATTTTGTTTCTTCAACATGTGTATTCACCATCAGAAGAGGCAGTGGGACGTGGGATTTACATGCTGTTTGGGCCTTGCGCACGTATAGAGTGGTTTGGAAGGTGTTTCGCCACCTTAAAATCACCAGTTATGCGCTGAGCACGAGCCTTGCTGCTGGGGCAAGATTTGACTCGACTGACATACTATGTACCAGCTGGGTCTGGTAGGCATGGCTAAATTACTCTGCACTCAGGTACAGTATCTGACGTACCTGACTTTGGATCAGTGTTTGTTGCGAATCGACCCCTAGGCGCTTGTCCGTTCTCTTTTCCTGAGGCTTAGGGAGAAACCTGTACGAGTCATACCTGCAAGAAGGACACAAGAAAATGCAGCAATCTTAGAACAGCAAATGCGAGCTGGGATTGACCATGCCCTGTGACGCTGGTGGATCTGCAATCTTCAATCTGGTGGGCCAATCAATCTCGATTTCGGATGGTTGGTCGTGATCTACAGACCACAGACTACAGCTGAGAGAGTGTGAGCATCCATGGGCCATAGAGGGGACAGCTGTTTCGGTTAGTCAGCCAAGCCTCCCCCAAGCATTCTATCTTAGTTAGAGTCGGACTTGAGATGGATGCATGAAATGAATGGACATTTTGAGGAGGGGAGGCAGAGGAGGGGTAGGAGGGGAGTCGTGCGATGACAGATCGATGGGCATTGTGGAGCATCCTGTGTGCTTCTTTCTGGATCGATTCATTGCTAAATTCCTCCAGCGAACTTGTTAACTACTCATAATTACATCACCATCAGCAGCATGAAGCTTGAGCATTGTCTTTCCTTAGCCGTATTGGGCTCAAGAAAGGGGAAGGAGGGGGTCGTCTTCAATTGAGACGGACTGCATTAGCGTATCGGTTGAACCCATTGGGGGTCGCCATGCGCCCGTTCTTACCATGTATGAGTAGAAGCTAAGGTAGCTAAAAGTACGGAAAGTTCTCATGTGTTTCTCCAGAGATCCCGGAGGAGAGGGGCGACCGTGCCATATCATTCTCGCCCAACTTGTCCCCTCCTCATTGTAATTTATTCGCATTCAATGGCCTTGTTTTCGTTCTTCAGCTTCATTGCAGCTTGAGGAGGTCACCTACTTGTTGAGTTAGTAAGCTATCAGCGGTTCCGGATTGAGCGATAATCCATCCCCTCGTGTTTCTTTCAGAGCCACGAAAGGACCAGATGGAGGGTTTCAGCGGAAATGGGAAATCCAAACAATTCCTAAAAAAGGAAGGGAATTAAGAGCGGGATCAATCCCCAGGGTAAAAAGCACAGAAGTCAGAAGAACCGGAAATGGAATGAATCTTCTGCTTTCCCCGGACGTCATTCATCATTCCTCCAGTACTCCGTACTGTGTGCTCATAGACACACACCGACCGCATCGTCAACCACAGGTGAACTAACTTAACAACAATAGCTTCAATTCAAGCAAGCTAGCAACGCCCGCAAGCTGCCTTTCTTGTCTCCACTGTTATATTACCCACTTCTCTCTCTTCCTCTTCTTCTTTCCTTCCCTTTTCCCTAATCCACTCACTGCACCTCCCTCGCTTTATGGGGGCATAGTTATAGTATCGTTAGTTTCTTCTCCCACCCTTCTCCCAAATTTCCTTTTTCCTTCGAATCTCCCTCTCTGCCTCTCCGAAGAACCCACATTTGGGGCGTGACTATTTCATTTCCGTCCCTTGGCTGGTTGGCGGTGCCCATTAACTTATTATTATCATTCTTCGTGCGTTTCCACTCACTCACTTAAGAGGTTCACCTCCTGAAACCCCATAGGCCATTTAGTGGCCTTCTTTTCTAGCTTAATTGACTACAAAACACTACTACTACTACTACTACTACTACTACTACTACTACTACCACCACCACCACCGACACAAACCGACATACTTACATCCTTCCTTCTCTCCCCTCTCCCCTCCCCTCCCCCTCCCCTCCCCCTCTCTTTTCTCTCAAACTCTTCTTCTTCCCCGCGTACACGCCCTCGTTCGCCATCCTCGTTCGCAGGTGTATGGTACCTGTGACCTCACGAGGCAGCTGCCCTCTTGTCCTTCCGCCCGCAGTCCGCTGACAATTTCTTCTGACCTCCTCACCTTCCTTTTAAACCACCCCTTACCAATTCAATCTACTGCAGCAACAACTGATCGAATTGCTGCATAGTCCTTCGCCCCATTGCACTCAAGGCGTGGACGGGAGGAGGTCTTCGATCATTCTGTGCAAAAAAAAATCTATTGTCCCTCGCAGTAACACGTCAAACTTCCAACGCACCCTCCACCCACCCCCGTCTGCAGGACAACCCGCGCAAGAAAAATTTCCTATCAATTCACCTCTCCTTCTCCTACAACTCACCCTCAAACCC
>MU034435.1:0-35468 GCA_012184565.1 Aspergillus floridensis | reverse complement strand
CCCCGTACCAGGGGCGCCCCCCGAACCCCCCCGGCGCCACGTTCCCTTCCCCCCTTCCCCTCCCCCCCCCCCCCCCCCCCTCTTCCCCCCTTTGCCGTTCCCTTGCCTTGCCCTTGCCCTTAGCATTCCCTACCTGCTCTTGATCTTCCCCCTCCCGTGGCATAAACCGCCTCCATCCCAACTCCCTTCCGGGACATATGAAAAAAAAAAAAAAAAAATAGCAGAAGAGCTAGCCAGCTTGCCAGCTTGCTCTCCCTCTCCCTCCAATATTTTCAAATGAACAATTCTCGATTTGATCCGATCCGATTCCATCTTGAAACCGAGAAAAAAAAAATCTAACCACCAAACCAGATTCGACAGCTCCCTGAACCCCGGCCGCGGGCCCTTCAAGGTCCAGATCGGCGTGGGCCAGGTCATCAAGGGCTGGGACGAGGGCGTCCCCACCATGAACGTCGGCGAGGAGGCCGTCTTGACTATTTCGCCGTATGTCGTCACCCTTGGCCCTTGTGGCCACGTCAAAAGATAGACCGGCGATCGAGGTTCAAGTTGACATTAACGAATTGACAGTGACTACGGCTACGGAGCCCGTGGCTTCCCCGGGTTGATCCCTGCTAACTCGACTCTTGTTTTGTGAGTACTCATCTTTTTTTTTCCCCCCGTTTCTTCGTCTTGGGGGTTTGTTTTCTTCGGGCAGGGTAGTGGGACCGGTGCTAATCTTCTTGGGATTTTAGCAAGGTCAAGCTTCTTTCTATCAACTAAATTGGATGTTGTTGAGCGGTGGGAAGTTTTATGCAAATACAGAAAATATTCTCTTTTTTTGGGGGGTCCTCTTTCTCTGGAAACTAATATCTCACTGAATCTGGAAATGAAAACTAAAACAATGTAATCGTTAGCTACCTAGTCACTGTGTATGACTGGGATTTGAGTAGCGGAAGGAGGGTTTTGGAGATGCGGAGTAAAGTAGACTAACTTGGCGGTTGGATATACGTGATCTGGAGATTGATCTTCAGAAGTCATCATCGTATACTCCATGCCAGTGGGTAGATCGCTTAACTACCCCGTTATAGCATGCTCACTACACCCCGTATGTATACCCATTATAGCACTACACTCCTTCCGCACCATCCATCGACAACGCACATACCAACCACCCAGCTCACGCACCCACAAGGAACAAAACTACCGCGCAATCGAATTGATATACTCAATCCCCTCCACCCGGTACGTATCCGCCTCGACATAACTCTCCGTCCGCGGCAACCGGAAGACGAAGTTGGACGGCCCGTCCGAGGGCGTATAGCGCGGCCACTGGGGGATCCCGTCGACTGTACACCCCCCAGAATCAGCAAACCCCTTCTCAACCACCTCTCATCCACAACATAAAAAAGCAGGGAAAACATACCGCCATGCCCGTTGGGATCCAAATCCGTCACAAACGCCGTCCACATCCTCGCGGCCAGATTGCCCAAAGCCAGACGCGCGGGGTCGGAGCCTAGAGGGGTGATGGTTTGGTTCGGGTTGGCGAAGACAAAGGGGATCTGTTTAGGTATTTTCAGTGAATCTGCCATCCGTTGGGGGACTGCATTGGGCACAACAAGGACTGGGCTACCTCCGCAAAATGCTGCACGCCAATCACGCTCGTCTCGTTCAACGCCGCCACATCCCACCGGTACGCATACACCTCCGTCTCGTACCGCGCCATCTGCGTGCCCAGCAGCCGCCGCGGCGCGACCATGCACAGATCGCCCGCCATCGACTCGTACCGCTTGTACTCGTACCCGCGGGACGGCCAGGTGACGTTGCCCCAGCCGTAGGGGCAGCCCAGTGCCGAGATATTCGGGTAGAGGCCGAGCAGATGCGTGGCTTGGTCGCGGTCGAGGACCCAGCGTTTGGAGGCTTGCCGCAGTTAGACCAGACACCTTACGATGTAGGGATGATAGGACACCCACCGATCAACTGCTCAATACACTCCTCGTCCGTGTCCGTCCCCGTGGTGCCGAAGCTCGTGCCCTCGTCCGTGTTGGTCCCGTGCAGGATGGGCACCTTGGCGAAGCGGCCTTCGGTGATGCTGATCTGGGGCTTCTCCTTGATGAAGGTGCCGTCGATGGTGCCGAACCATTCGAGCCCGTTGTAGGCGAGGGGATAGAAGGTCTCGAAGGGGACCTCGCGGAGACACTGCAGGGTGTCGGAGGCGGTGGTGCAGCTGTTTGGTCAGGAAGTGAACGTGAACGCAGCAAGGCACTGCACTTAGGGCACATACTTCGTCTTATTCACAATCTGGTCATACATCGGCTGATACCAGTCCGTGCCGTTCCAGGGGGGCCCGACTGCATTGCCCGATTCCATAATCGCTGTCGCACACATAAGCCCTGTCCAACCGGTGAGAAAATAGGATTAACTCACCAGCCCTGAACAGCCCCTCATTATCCCCATCATTCGTCACCAGATGCGCCCCAACACTTTAAGCCCCTCTGCTCTTGCCATCAGCCTTTGTAGCTACCACAAAGAAGGACAAAAACTCACGCAGACTCCCCCCAGATCGTAATCCTGTCCGGATCGCCCCCAAAGGCCCGGATATTCTCTTTCACCCACCGCAAGGCAACGCGTTGATCCCGCAGCCCCAGATTCGTATTTCCGGATTCCTGTACCTGCACATCAGCACAACGCTCCCATCACTCCCACACTTCCCCCTGCCCCCAATCTCCCAAACCAAAACGTAAAGAGAGGGTGACGAACCATAACCTCCTTCGAATCCAAAAACCCAAACGCAGCAACCCGATAGTTAATCGACACGCCAATCACCGGTTTGTCGTTGAGTGCGCCTTGATGCAGGATGTAAGTCATGTTATACCTTCGGTTTCATCATCAGCCAGCCGGCCCTCTCTCTCAAACCCACACCTTCCCCATCTGATAGTCAAGAAGAAGAAGAAGGCGAAACAAACCTCGGATCACTCGTCGCGCCCTGGATCCACCCTCCCCCAAAGATCCACACCATGACGGGGAGCAACTCTGCCCTTTCTGAAGTGGCAGCGGCAGGCCGAATCACATTCAGATTCATGCAGTCCTCGTTGAGGCGCGTATACCCGGCGTCCATGAGGGTGGTCTCGTCGCTGCCGTAGCCGGGGCAGTCGTTGCCGTATTGGGTTGCGTTGTAGTGGACTGTCTGCACATCGTCATCGTCCGAGGTGTCTTCGGTGGAGGTGGACGCCTCGCTGTCGCTGTCACTGGCGCGGTAGCGGGTCTTGAGGGTGGCCGGGGTGAAGCGCGTGGGCTGGTCGGCGTATTTGATGCCGAGAAAGAGGTCCTGGGAGAATTCGGGGAGGGAGCGGCCGATGAAGATTGTGGATGGGTCTTGGGGGTGGGAGGGAGAGGGGGAGAGGGTCACGGTTGGTGGGGAGGATGAAGATGCAACAACAGCAATGGAAGAAGTAGCAGCAACTGACGAGGAGGAAGGGGAAGTGTTATTGGGGAGGGCAGATGTTGGGGAGGTTGCGACAAGGAGAAGAGTGGTGAGGGCTGGGAGCCAATGGGTTACGGTCGTGGTGGTGGTGGTGGTGGTGGTTAGACGGCCCATTGTCATGCCCAAGGATCAGGAAACAAATTCCCTGTCTCGTTTCTATCTCTCTCTGACTGTCTTCTGGCTGCCTTGATGTCCCCGCAAAGGAGATCAGGCTATTTTATAGGTGCTACAATTGAACCATTGAGTTAGTCGATGGTAGAGTCCGAGGTCCCTACTCACCATACCCGGTCTACATCCCAACCCCCACTACATACTAAGTCAAGCTTCACCTGCAGCAACTTGACATATTCGGAAGTCTCCTCCGAAACCATGCTGGATCTCTCTCCATCGTTGCCACGAATCACACCGCAATCGGAGATGAAAACTCCATGTCCGAGAAGATCACTCATAGGTGGAACCATCTCCAACCCTAGTCCGGTGCAACTCCGAGTCAAGTGCGGAGTCATTTTTCCACGCGTGATGCAGGCATAACGACAGGTGATATCATTCTACATTGGGGTCATTCCTGCTGCAGGAAAAGAGGGGAATCGACTTGGCATTCATCTTGGCTCTCTTCCATCCTTGTTTGTCCGGTGGATCTTGGGTCTGCAGCATGCACTCTTGTCAAGTATGAACATCATATTGGGAATCAAGCCGACAAACCGGCCCGATTTCGGACTCTAGTAGATACGGACGGGAAATATACATCTGTACATAGAAACAACTCGATCGGAAACAAAATGAGACACAAAAAGTGGCTGGGGTAGTAGTAAAGTATAGATGGCGTTATTCGTCACGATATACCTGCCATACCCCCCGGCCATACAGACAACAGTAGACGCTCCCCACCAAGGGAGCCAGAGAAGAGAAAGGGCGGGCGAGTATGGCGGTGATGGAAGCAGGCCGCCGCCATCACCACCAGGAGGGTAAGAAAGGTATATGGTAGAAACACAAAGCACAAACATATGGGGAATAAGAAGAAAAGATTAGATGAGAGAGTTGATAAATGACAAGCGTGGTTTCGAGAGTCGCTCTCATCGGTCCTCCCGACCGACGGTTTCCTGTCTCCGTTTTCTCCTCCTTGTCTCTTTCTTTTGAGTTGGTCTTGTTTCCCCAGTCTATCATGGAACACACCTCGCAATCAAAACAAATCGACCAGAGACCCTGGTCTAGTTCCATCCAAGCGAATTTTCAGCCATGACAGGCGCACTGATCATTTGTGTCCGACCAGTGCCACGGCTGTTCTGGCTGCCACGGGAGATGCGACCCCCGGCAGCAAGGGCAGCGGATCCGCGGCCCTCGCTCATCTGATCCACGGCTGAGGGGCTACGCTGGTGCAGTTGACGCTTTTTGCGGTACCGACGAGCCACCCAGAACATACCAGCACCATAGGCGGCAGCACCGGCAACAGCGCCGACACCAATGCCAACGGCGCTGGCCTTGGTGGTGCCCGTGCTGCTCGTACCGGCATCCGACTGGTCATACCCTCCATCATCGCTACCCTTGTTGCTGCCGGATCCACTGCTCCCCGATGAGCCGCCACCGGACGACGATCCGGCGCTAACAATCAGGGGAATCGAGGGATCGATCATCGACATCAATGTCTTGACAGTCTGATTGGGCTGCTCATACAGTTTGGAGATCGGGTTGTGAAGCATTTGCGACAGGGTGTCCACGTCACCCGACGGGATGTAAGCCAAAGCAACAGTGGCGATGTACCCAGTGCTGGCCGAGTTGTCATACGGCTGAATGTCGTACATCACGACATCGCTGCCGTTGGCCGACAGGGCGTACTCGAGACCCTGGGGAACGTACGTGAAGATCTGCGACGAAGACAAGGGAGTCGTGGCCACGAAACTGTACCGAAGCTTGCCATTGAACCCGATCTGGATCAAGGTCGAGTTCTTGGGTTCGTTGGGAATGCCTCCAGCCGGAGAGATTGAGCCAGGAAGCTGCGCAGCAGCTGTCGTGGTGGTGGCAGCTTTGGTGGCAGTGCCCGTGGGCTCAGTCGTAGTAGTCGTGGTTCCGACAATGAGAATGCTGGATGGCATCCAATCATCCGCGTTCGCTGTGCTGGATGTGGGGGCTTGCGCAGTGGTGGTCTCAGCAACAGCCTTGGTGGTCGTTGGCTGCTCAGTAGTCAAGGGAATTGTCGCACTGGTGCTGGTGCTGGTGCTAGAGTACACGGACGGGGCCACAGTCGGGGCAATCGTGGGAATGACGGTCGGGGCTGCGGAGACGGAGCCCGAAGCTTCCGTGGTCTTGGTAGCGATCAGAGCAGTTGAAGTGGCAGACGCGGCGGAAGAGGCAGACTCGGAAATAGTTCCTGATGAAGATCCCGACTCGAATGTTGTCTCAGAAGCAGAGTTGGGGGTAGAGGCTGCGCCAGAGGTAGTGTCAGAGAGAGTAGGCACAATAACAGCACTGGTGGGAGCAACACTGCCACTAATAACAGGAGTCGAGGCGCCAGGTGCGAAGCTCTGAGTCTCACTGGAGGGAGCGATGAGAGCCGTGGATGTGGTGGCAGTGGGCCCCAGGCCAATTGCAGCGCCGGAGGCATCAGAAGTAGCCCCTGGAACCGTGCTGCTTAAGCCCACAGCAACGCTGGTCGGAACGATGGAAGCGCCGGATGTCAGGTCTAAGCCGGTACTGCTAAGACCCACAGCACCGCTTGTGGGGACGGCAGAGGCCACCGATGTCAGGTCCGATGCGGTGCTGAGCAACGCAGGGATAGGGATCCCGGATGACCCCAACAAAGAAGTGGGAGTGACCAAAGGAACACTGACAGGAATGGTGGGCAAGCTCATGCTCAAACTGAGGAGTGCTGGCTCCACAGAGGCGCTGGCACTCGTGGCAGTCACCGAGCTCGATCCCGCGACGACAACTGGCGCAGATGCCGTGACCGAGTCAGAGGCAGTAGCAGGAGCAGACGTAGTGACGGCACCAGATGCGGCAGATTCAGACGAAATGACCAAGCCAGGAACCGAGCTAGAGGGGGCAGCCGATGCGGATACGAAGGCAGATTCCGTAGCAGGGATCGAGCCCGAAACGGTGGCAGATCCAGACACGGTCGAAGCAGCCGCAGGAGCTGAGCCAGATGAGATGGCGGATTCGGAAGCAATCACCGAGCCGGAAACGGTTGTCGAGCCCGCCAAAGCGGTCGAAGTTGGGGCAACGGCAGATTCAGAGGCAGTGACGGAGCCTGACGCGGTGGGAACGGATACAGTAGCCGAGCCAGATGCAGTAGCTGACGCCGGCACTTCAGTAGAGGTGGTGCCTGACAACAGGTTTGACAGGATACCCACCAGACCCGATGCGCCAGGAGTAGTAGTAGAGGCGGCGTCCTGGGATGCGGAGATGATGGCCTTGGAAGAGGCCGCCTCAGTAGTCTGAGCAGCATTGCTGATGGCAGTGGAAGCTTGGCTGGAAGCGGATTGAGAAGCCGAGTTGGATGCCACAGAGGAGGCTTGAGTGGCAGTGGTCTCAACAGAGCTCTGGGTAGAGGGCGCAACAGTTGAGCTTCCAATGATAGAGTTCTCGGCTGAAGAACTCTGGCTCGACACGGTGCCAATCACTCCAGAGCTAGCGGCCGACTTAGTAGAAGTCTGGGAAGCTGAGCTCTGAGCAGCAGAAGGGGACGCAGTCGAGCTCTCAGTGGCAGAGCTCTCGGTAGAAGAGCTCTGGCTTGAGATGAGGCCAATTACACCAGCAGAGCTTGCCACGGGAGTAGACGTGACGGAGCTCTGGGCAGCGGAAGACTGGACAGACGAGCTCTCGGTAGTAGAGGGGGAAACAGTTGAGCTTCCAGTAGACGTCTCGGTAGAAGTTTGGCTCGAGATAAGGCCAACAACACCGGCAGAGCTTGCGGCAGGAGTCGAGGTGGCGGAAATTTGAGAAACAGGACTGACAACCGAGCTTTGGGTAGCAGAGGGAGACACCGTAGAACTCTCAGTAATAGAGCTCTCAGTGGCAGAGCTCTGGCTCGAAATAGCTCCGATAATCCCCACAGAGCTTGCAGCGGGGGTAGAAGTGGCAGAACTCTGGGATGCAGGAGTCTGGACAGCTGACGTAGCTGAGGCTTGGGAAGCTGAGGGAGACGCCGTAGAACTCTCGGTGCCAGAGCTCTCGGTGGAAGAGGTCTGGCTCGAAAGAACGCCAATGATCCCAGCAGAGCTTCCAGCAGGAGTAGAAGTGCTGGACTCCGAGACCACCGCAGCAGAGCTAGCCGTGGCAGCGCCGTTACCAACGCTAGTAGAAGCAGTCGTGGAGCCCGCGAGCAAGCTTGATACAAAGCTCTCAAGTGAGCCGCCAAGAGAATCGCCGGTGGTGGTGGTCGCAGCAGCAACGGCTGACGACGAGGTATCTAGCTTTGCAGCAGACTCAGACGTAGAAGATGGCTTGTCGGAAGTCGTGGTGTCCACTTTGACGGCGAAGTCGGATGTAGATGACTTGACGGGCGCGGTTGTGGCTACCTTCACAGCAGATTCCGAAGTAGATGTTTTCTCGGACGTGGTGGTGTCGACCTTCGCGGCAGACTCCGATGTAGCCGATGCAACAGGGCTGGTTGTGTCGGCTCGCACCGTAGATTGGGACGTAGTGGTCTCACTTGCGGTAGTCGAGCTTGTTGTGCTAACGCTAGCAGTGGTAGTAGCTGATGCAGGTACAACTGGCGGGGGCGACGCCTTCTCCGCAGTCTTTGCTGTCGCACTATAGCTCGTGGAAGCCCCAGGGATATATGGCTGCGTGCCAACGATGGTGTGCGTAACGCCATACGCGTCCACTGAGAGGGTTACTGGCACAACCACCACCACGGGGGAGCCTTCGACTGATACGGTGTCGGAATTTGCCGCATCTGTCGTCGAGCTAGCGATGCTGGTCTCGACTGTTGATGTGGCAGAGGCGGTAGCCGGGGACGCGATCGCAGACGAGCTCACTGCGCGACCCTCAAGGAAGTGCCGAGCCCGCAAGTCTTGCGCCTCAGCTGCGCTCTCAGCTGCGGTGATATCCAGACCACTCAGCGTCAGAAGCGCGAGCAGCAGGGATCTTGTCGGAGAAACCATGTTGAAATTGAAAGGAGCGTGGGTGGATAACAAGCGTAAACAAAAGAGCGATTTAAGGGCCTCGAGGACCGTACCGATGCGGAGGGAACGGACAGAGCGAGGATTCGATGGACAATGCGGCCTCCAATCCGGTTAGAAGAGTATTCAAGCGTTGATACCGAGTGTCAATCGTTGATATTGCAGATACATTGATTCGGTGGCTGGCGGCGACAAACGATACTTGAACTGTGCGGACTATCCTTTTTGACCTTCCTGCAGTTCACTCCTCCACTTTCCAATCGTCAAGACCTGGCGGCTTTCGGCAATTAACGGGCGTTGACGATGTCGCTATTGGGGATCTGCAGATGGCTGGGACGCAGTCGCAACTCCTGCCAAGACTGTTCAGGTACAGGAACGGCTCGATCAGCAGGAACACGGCAAATTCTCCGATGTACTTTCACAATAGCAACGAGCCGGGACTGTTGGATTATGCGAAAATAGTGGCAGTTCGTGATAAACAAAAGCGGTCTCAAGGAGCGGCAGGGGGCGTGGTCGTACGAAACGAACAACCAACAAAATCCCCTCAAGAGTCTCGAGTCTCGCGACAGACAAGACGATAACGAATGTGGATGCGACAAGGAGCGAGCGACAAGAGAAATCTAGATTAGAATAGACAAGTAAGAAAAGCGATCGTTGAAGGGATAGGTGGTAGGTGGTGGGAGGTGGTGGCAGGCGGTGGTTGATTGATTGTATGGGACTGGATAGTGGAGTTCTTTTGGTTCGACGGGGCGGCGGTGGATTGGTCTGTTTGGTGGTACCTGAAGCGGCGCGCGCGACCGTGGGAAAAGATGGGAAGAAGAGGAGGGGGGTTAGGGATGGAGGAGGAGGATGAGGGGGTGGGAAGATGCAAGGAGGAGCAGGGAGGAGAGTCCGAATCAGAGTGAGTTAGAGAGCGAGAGAGACTGAGGAGGGTAAGACGGGCGATGAATTGTCAAAAGCAGCCCCCAACCCTCCTGCCTTCCTGCGTACACGGCGGCAGGAGAGAACGTACCGAGATGGTGAGTGACTACGTCAACGCAGGCATCGACAATAGCCAAGCATGAAGAATGGAAGGAGGAAAAAAGCAGAACAGAACTGAGAGAGTGTAAGTGAGAGAGAGAGAGAGAGGGTAAATAGAAAGTAAAGAATGACGGGGGGTTCGGTAAAGAAAATCAAATCCAAAAAAGACGAACAACTAATCGATACTAGGAATGGAAGTAAATGAGTGAAAGGGAAAAGAGGAGAAAGAGAAGGGGAGATTAATTTGGAGGAGGCGGTTTAGTCTCGTTGGGGCCCGTCCGTGTCATCGTCTAGTCTTTGGACTTACCAAAGTAGTGATAGTATGAGTAGGAATAGGTACGGCTGTAAAAGGGGGGCGGCCCGAGATGAAAGAAAGGGCAAGAAGAAAAAAAAAACGGTATGCTGTGGAAATAAGCCCAATGTTGCTCAATCCGCCTCATCTTATGCCCACGCACTCGGCACAAAAAGTGGGACACTCTCCCACTCTCCCACTCTCCCAGATTCTCCACCCGGCGATTATTACCGGGCTGGCTCCAGTCATTCAGGTGAATGACGACGATTTCCGCGTATTCTAGCCTCTTTCCTCCACATCGTGCCTGTCTGTTCAGCCTGTTCACCGTTGTTCACCGTTTTCCACCGTTTCCCACCGATCGCGTTACGCATCAGATGTTCTCGACCCTACTCAGCGACTCCAGCATATGGCCATTATGCATCAATGAAGTGCTATCCACGGTTCGACCCCATGTCTAAATCTACCTCAAGGTGTCATGACATGGGGAACGCCCCATCTGCAGCAGATGCAGTAATCTACTGCAATTCTATCCAGCTGACACCAGCAGGGCCACTAGTGAACTGACTCTAGCACTCGGACTAATTGGTGCTTCTCCGCCCTCCTGTATGTACTCTACGCTGCTCCGTGGCTGCTGCAGACGACCCTTTTGGCTTCGTATGCCACTGGGACGTGCGTCGACTGTCAAGATAGCCGGTAATCCTCGGTCGAAAAGCACGCGAAGGTGATGAGCTCTCGACTTTCGGATGGGCTTCTCCAGAATTGAGTTTGGATCGCCAAAGTAGGGTCTGCCAGATCAGCCTTGACATGGGACAAGGGCGACAAGCCCGTTCTGAGGGCGTTGCAATTGACCGAATCCCGGACGACTGATCACAGTCCATCATCTCGACGACAGTGACCTAGACAGACGAGAGAGGATGCTCTTCATATGCAAGCGATTGTTCTGGTCGGCATTGTCCTGTACCACCCCAGAGTGACCAGCAACAAGAGGGTGCAGCAAAGGAAGGAAAAAAATCACGCAAGCCCTGCAGAACACAGATTCCAGCCAACTGCCACTCGTCCAAAGTACCCCGTACCCATGCAAACGATGCTAGCCCAGAATCTGATGATTAAAGACAGATTACTGAACGGCTGGGCTGGAGCCATTGATCTTTTCAATGGATTTGCGATCGGACCGGGTAATAATACGGTCGGTTGATACAGGACAAGGAAGGCACAGCATGGCCGGGGGGGGAGGCTTGGGGGCTTGAGTCTGTAAGATGATACAGAACAGTGGCCGGTGAAAAGCGCAGGAACAAGAGCCGATCGACGGTGGTACAGTGCCCATCGTAATTCCCGCCTCTTTGCACGCCAACCTTGTCTGCAAAGGGCATGTTTCCGTCAAGGTTCGGACCATCACAAGGCCTAGACTGATGGCGTGGGTGGCTCTACTTTTCTGGGAAGGTAAAAAGTGGGTAGGTTGGTTCCTGACCGTGGCGGTGGGGATTGCCCCGGTGCGTGCAGATAAAGGAGTCTGGAAGACAATGCAGCCACTCACTCATTCACTCGCCCAGTCGCCTACATACTTACTGCCTGTCCGTCTACAGTTGTTTCATGAGTTTTTGCCCCCAGGAAGGGTCTTCCGGCCACTTACATATTTGAAGGACTGGTTGGGTTGGGTTTTATGGTTCGTCTCCGCCAGCAGAGCAGTTCCTCCCATAGTCCCCTATCAGCAGACGCGAAGGACAGAATTTTGGATGAAGCTACACAGACGACGAATTGCTTTGGCTTCAAGTCTCCCGTCTTTGAGATCGTAGGCAGTGCCTGGAATCTAGCTGGATCTGGCTTAGCGGATAGTCACCAAAGAATCGGACGGCTGTCTCACCATCTCTCCTCATCTTTGGTAGAACTACCCCGTTGAGTCAAGACTTGAGTCTGTTCATTCGAGTCTAGTAAAGATTTGGCACGGAGTCCGAGATCGAGCTGCGCTTCCACTATAATGTGGCATGCATATAGGTAGCTATCTTAAATATGTCCAGTACTAGATAGACTAAAGGGCAGGCTACTGAATACTTAGAATATGGGAAGATCATTCTTCCATCCACTAGACTAACGACCAACACTAACTTATTGTTCATTTCAATAGACCCGGGGAGGGGAGGGGGGGGGGGGATTCCTTGGCCCGAAAATGATTAGGGGCCTTGCCCGTCAGGCTCCTTTCTCACTGCCTCTCTTTTTCGGCCAATCCACACGATTCATTTGCTGCTGCTCCCACGTGTACCCGGAACACTTCAGCGATGCCACTGAAGCTCGACACTTCGTCCCTGACTCCCACAAGAGCAGAACACCAGAGTCAATTCTTCTCTCGCGTTTCCTGTGCGCATGAATCGTCATCCACATTTTTCCGCCCTAACGTGGCAGGAATGTTTGGATCGTGCGATGGTCCAGTGAGAGGACGCCCTCTGGGGCCATCATCAGTGCTGAAACAACCGTCATTTCCATCCCTACGGTCTCTCTGCATCGCAGCATTCCGGCGGACCGGGATTGCCATTGACTGACAATACCCATAGGGATCCATGATTTTCCTCGCTAACAGTCAGGGATCCGAGAAGGTTCGTCGCTTCCGTGAAGCATGGCAGACGGATAATAAGGGGGGGGGCCAGAAAAGTCTCTATCCTTCCCCCAGTTGCAGATCATCGGCGCGTCCAAGCTCGGATAAGGTATATGAACACTATATAACTGCTCTCAGGAACTCGGATCGCCGTGCAACCCCGTCGAGGACCATGGACTGATGACTGACTAGATGACTAGTAACTGACTAGTCCGGGGAGCTACTGTAGCACCATCTTTGTCCAACTACCGTTGCTATTTTTATGTGTCACGCCTGACTCCTGGGGAACAAGGAAGGCCTTCGATTAACGACGGAGTCGACGGACGAACTTACCAACTCGGTTGATGAGCTCCGTTCAGCTTCTCGCTCACCCTGGCTAAAGATACAGGTACCGACTGCAGTACAGCACAGCAGCTAACCTTAGGTGGTCGTCTCCTTAAATCTGCAGATGCGACCCTGTGGGAAGCCAACCATGGACGGGACAAAATGCCATTCAGCGCGGCCCAAGGAAAGATGAGACGGAACTATTCCTGTTCCTGAACAAATGAAATCCACCCGCCGTGTTGCTCCACCTCCTCCCCCAATGCGTCGCCCACATTGGCTGAGAAACTCCCCTCCTTCTGGCGCGTTCAGTGCCCTTTTCCGTCCTAGTCCGATTTCCCGGCAGCACGGGTGATGGTATCAAAATACGCATGTCTACTTTGTATGCCTACCATTTATCTACTTACAATGACTGGTTATCAATCTACACCTTAGGTCTCCTCTGAATCTGGAGTGAGTATATTCTGATCTAGACTATGGGGCAACAGGATCACACCTTGCCACGACATGGAAGTAAAGGTACATACTACCCGCCCAACAGAACTCTGCGGTCTCTTTGTCTCTTTCAATCAGTGAGGGAAACATGGTTTCCCAATTTCTGTTCACACCAAGAGTCCTTTGATCCATCGCCTGTGGCGTGTCCATGAGCGTCACGTGCTCGGAATGGAACAGCATAAAGCATCCCTCATGAGGCTTGGCCCAAGCGCTCTCAAAAGGCAGGATATAAAACGAGAACCTCGCCACTCTTAATCCTCCTCTGTCGGCTCACGGCAGTCGGTCGGAGTCAGCAAGAGCAGAGCTAGGACCAGAAACGGAAGAATGGTGGCTACGATGGCCACAGGTTCGTGGACATCATGAACTGCGCATACGCTCATCACCCAGCATTCGCCCAGAAAACAAGTCGCACCTCACGGACATACTATCAGAAGTCCATATTCAGCGAGACAAATGGCAACAAGGTAGGGGCATCATGCAGACTGGTTCTCACGGCCCATCCCGACTAGGCCCCAGGATAGATTAGACCCTTATGCTCCGGCATCAAAGCCTTGCCAGAAGGTCGATGACGATGCAACACCCAAAGAAATCAATAAAGATCTAGTCCTTGATCTGCGACAAAACTACTAAAAATGTAATACCTGTTGTCACGCAGCAATCCAGAGACAGCACACTACCTACTTGATAGAGTCAACATGACTACATATAGGTAGCAGAGCGAATTCAGCAAGAGAGCAAACTCCGCAAACTCTCCGGAATCAAGGTTTGACACGCGCTGCCTCAATAATGGTCTTCAGGTACACACCGACATACACTACCAAGAATAGTTCACCGCGGAGCCATTTAAGTTTGACAGATGGGGTCAGAATCTTGATTTTCGCGATCTGGTTTTCCAGACAACCCATCTTGCTACCGCAGCCACTGGACTATCCCCATATATGAAGTACCGTACCCCCAATCAAAGATCACATTTACTTGAGTTATAGAAGGTTCAGTATAGTCCATCGCCGATACTCTCCCCCACTACCCGTACATCAGTATATAAGCCACCACACCCAGCAAATGAGATATAGTCCAAGACCGAAGGTTAGGGCTCACAACTTCGCCCCCCTTCTGGTAGAAAGGTCCCTCACCACCGCCGAACACTCCATCTCCACATCCGTCCCCATCGGCAAAGCCTTCACTGCCACGCACGTACGCGCCTAGACATTTGATCAGCTATAGATGGCCTGCAAATCTAACCCCAACCAAGCCCTCCCAGATAAAGGATAAAAGCTCACAGGCATAACCCTCCCCTCGCCCCCAAAAGCCCCGACGTAAGCCTCATTCACCGCCCCGAAGTCCCCCATATCCGTGAGAAAGATATTCACCTTGACCACGTCGTCGAGGCTGGAGCCCGCTGCTTCGAGGACGGCGCGGAGGTTGTGGAGGATTTGTTTCTATTCGTTGATCAGCATGTGTTGGTTTGGTGGGTTGTGCGGTTAGCATGGATCTGTTTGGGGTGGTATGGTTGGATTTGGATTGGGCCTGGGGTCGGTGTGGTTGGGCTTGGGCTTGGGCTTTGGGGATGCCACAGGTATCGCAGTATCCAGGGCTATGGATTATAGGTAGGTGATTGGGTTCGGGGAAGCACTATAGGCTCAGGCGTAGGACAAGTGTAGCGGGATAGAAGACGTACAGCTCGCGCTTGGACCGACCCCTTCACGATCTCCCCGGTGGTGGGGTCGACGCCGATTTGGCCGGAGCAGTGGACGGTGTTGTTGGCGACGATGGCTTGGGAGAGGAAGGGTGGTGGGGAGGGGGCGGCGCGGGTGTGGATTGCGCGGCGGGTGGGGTGCCACATTTTTTTTGGGTTGTACTTGGTGATGATTAGGATGGTAGATGGGGTAATTAGGGTGAGGGTGAGGGGGTGAGGGGGTTGTTGTTAGGATGCTTTGGTTTGATGCACTGGCTGTAGGTGAGTGCGGAGAGGGGAGGTTATGTATGTACTGTACCTCTGTAGTGGCTTGGCTGGGGGGAGAGGAGGCGGTGATAAGCGATAAGGGATCTAGTGAGTAGGGAGCTTGTTCGGCTTATCATGTCTTCAGAGGGGGCATTGGTGTGTCGAGGATTGTTGAAGGGGGGTGGGGTTATTCTGAGGCTGGATGCTTTTTATTTCTTTTTATTTGCGTAGAATTGTATGTGCTGGAGGCAGAAGTGTAGGCAGTCGCTGGTTTTCTACACCGTTTGAGTTGCGGTAGTGGTGGTGGTTGGAAGCGCGATGTATTTGTTTAATGGTTTATATACAGGTTTAACAAGAAGCTTCGGCTGCAGCATAAACATCATTAGCTATTCTTTTATTCCCAATAAGCAATGATCAGTGTCCTAGGCAGGATGTATGTCTGAAGATAAGTTATCACGGGATTTAGACATCTGTTTTACTCGAATATCTGTATGTCGGTTGATGTTATCCCACAGCTCTACACTGCATCAGACTGGACCAACGATAAAAGCAACAGCTAGGCAATAACCACACAAAGAGCCCTTAAGATCATAAGTGCAGCTAACCAACAAGAAACCAACCAAGGAAAGCCTTGTCTCTGCCTGACATTGTGTGGTTCGCCGGTGCACCCAGCAAAACACCACAGAACACGCACCAGCAAAGCGTGTACTCAGACGACAACGTAACCTCATCGCCGCGGCGATTGCCATGTCTCTCAGAAATTTCCTTCACCAGGCCAGGAGAGCGTGTTTCTCTCGTCCCCTCCCCATCTTCCTCCTCTTCCCTCTATTCCTCTTCCTCTTCCTCTTCCTCTTCCTCTTCCTCTTCCTCTTCCTCTTCTTCTCCTTACCCTTCTTCTCACACTCCCCACCCTCACAGAACATGGCAGACAACGAAAAGCCTCCCACTCATCCCTTGTCCAATACATCCGTGAGAAACATGGCGCAGCCACTCAACACCACTCCAGCTCCAGATCCCATGCCTGCGGCGAATCTTCCAGGCCACTATGTGGTCGAGATACATAGGACTTTCTTCCGCACGGAGCTGAACCATGCTGAGGAGGATTTCGTTCCCCGGCGCTACCTTGAACTTGCAGAGGCATCGAGTAAGTCCCCTTCCTGTTGCCTGATGAGTGATTGCTGAATGATGATTCAGATGATTGTAAAATCTCTCCATGGATCATGCATGCCTTCCGAACTCAGAAGGGAGTCATCAACTTCGCGAAATGGAGTCAATGGGACCCGCGATTCCGCAAGACCTTCGAGAGCTTGATTGAGAATCCTTGCCTCCGAGGGGGTCTGCTTGCCGGTGAGTATGAGGCCACAGGGCTGTCTACCGACAATCGGCCCCTGGACGAGACCGAGGCGCGGCGTTTCACCCGGATCGTGAGACTGCAGCAGCGTGCCATCGTGTCCTTGTTGCAGGATATCCTGAAGGGTGCCTCGATCGCTCACAGAACCCCCGATGGGAAGTCCAAGCTGTCTCTGACGTATGTATCACCCCGGTCTTTTGGTTTGCCGCAAGTGAAGGAAGACATAAGCGAAAAGAAAGAGAACAGACATGTGACTGACAGAAATACAGTCCTCGGTACCGCCGGAAGCGGATTGCGTATTTCATGAACAGCATGAGCAGAAGAAGGGCAACCTATACTGGGCCCGAAACCCACGCTTTCCTGACGGTGGATCATCCGAACGAGCGCGTCTTCAGCCGTAATGTGGTTCCCATCACAGTGGTAAGCATAGCATTTTGTTCCCTCATTCTTCAGTTAGATTTCGACCTACTTTTGATTCACCCCACCTTTTCCCCCAACTCCCAAAGCTCCCTCACATCAACGTCCACACACTGACCCTACATCTGCAGACCGACAATCCCCACGTCACCGTCCCCGCCCACTTCCAGAAGTCCGTCGAGATCCTCGTCGGACAGTTCTGCTATCAGATGCGGGACCTAACCAACAACATCTTCAGCCTTGCGGACCAAGATGCGTATCTCCTCCACCTGCACGGGTCGCACCTCCACCTGCTCCGCCTGGTCGCTCCGGGGTTCAAGACATCCCAGATCCGCTCCCACACGCACGAAGGTTTTGTTCACGGGGAAACGTACACCTCCCTGCCGTCCCACTTCGCCGAGAATCTCGCCCTGAGTCTTCTCGATGACGCGGACGGCGATCGCAGGGCGCTGCGCACTCGCCTCCAGACAAGGCAGATCCGCAAGGTCTTGGAGCAGATCAAATGGTTCCGTTTGGATCGCGGCGCCGACACCGTGGGGACCATCGAGCAGGCGCTGAACCAGGATTGCAGGGTGTTTCAGGTCCTGGTGAGTCAGGAGTATGACCTCTGGACCTGGGAGGGGTTCCGTGGGGCCGTGCGTCTGGTCTCGGGGCTCTGTCGGTATCTGATGAGTGGCACGGCTCGGGTTGGCTCGGTGCAGAGGATGTTTTGGCGGTGGCCTAAGAGGGAGCATCGCAGTATTGATTACGATGAGGACGAGTTCGCTTGGTTCTGGAGGTACAATTGGGGTCTTGAGGATGAAGAGGAGGATGAAGATGGAGATGGGGTTAGTCTTGATTCCTCGGACCAGAATCCTGATTATGAGAACCTCGACGATTATGAAACGGAGCTTGGAGTCGAGCAGGATGCTGACTTGGATTTGTATGGAAGTGAGGAAGATGAGCACGAAGAGATGAGTGACGAACAGGCTGCAGACACTGAGTGAGAGCGGCAGCATTGCAGCCAAGTTGGTACAGATCAGCTCAAACAGATGAGTATTGTTGTGACTGGATCTTTTGTCGACAACAGCACTGCACAATTACCGTGCTCATGATGTGCGTTGAATATTTGCATGGTTTGTTTAATTGGCACGGTGCTCTGACAAGAATTGGGAACTGGTCATGTGTCTTTTGAGCAGGTGCGCCATCGAGATTTTGCTTGTGTCCGTTCGGAAATTCCATTACATATCGTGATGTTGGAGTGGCTAGGAAGAATTGGTGGCTGGCTTGACGCAGGAGGCAATCTGTAATTTACATTGAGAGGAGATAAGTCCAATCTTAATACCATATTTGGCCGCCCAATTGGTTCCAGAATCAAGTAGACATTCAACTAGCAAGTCATTCCCGATGGCGGCGCTCGGACTCGAATGCTGTAAAGGCATCGATTCCACGCCCGTCCTCTCCACCAGTGCGGAAATACTCAGTCACAACGCCTAGCGCGTAGCAAGTTCCAGCAGTAGCCACGCCACCAAGAAGCATTCTGCGGAGGAATTTCGCGGATTTACTTCCTTGAGAGGCCTTTTCTCTGGTCTCGGATGTGGTGCTTTGTGATCCTTGAAGTACAATGTCAGGGTTTAGTTCGTGCTGCTGCTGGTCATTAAGTGTAGATGAAGACAGCGTTGTGCCCTTCTTAGGGTCGGCATTAGCTCCTTCAATCTGCTCAAACGAATTTCGTGTCTTTCTGAAGACGAGAACATCCCCACCACCAGAGACAATCTCATACCCACTGTTATTCAACTTCTCAAAGTACGGTAAGAACTTTGCAGGATTGTTCAGGCGGTTGAGTATCTCGGCGGGGTGAGAGATTTCATCTGGCGGATGGAAAGATGAGCTTGTTTCTGCTTCGGTTATACTAATAGCGATGGGATCAAATGCGAGCACGCGATAAGTCTCGGCATTTACCTGACCAGAGAGGTTGTGCGGAACAGTAATGGGTAGGTTCGGAGACGGCACAGCTCCCTGTACTTCATTCAAGGCGAGTTGATCCGAGGCAATTGCTGTCTCTGAGGCCACATCTTGAAGCTTGTCCGAGACTACCAAGTCCTCTGTTGTGGATGAAAGGCCTTGGTCGGTTGCCTCTTGAAAACATTCAATGCCCGGGTCAATGCTTGCATCGACTTGGTCAGTAGTGTTAGTTTGGGCATTCAACATTTCATTCGACTCATTCGAGTCTTGTGATGCGCGAGCATCGAGATCTGGCTCCTTCCCCAGATATGAGGCACGGATATCGCTTGCACTCAAGGACTTTAGCTCTTCTTCTTCCTGTTTCCGACTTGTATCCTGTGATCTTGCCAAGTCCTCTCCAATCTCGTCCAGTCTGGCGAAATTCGAAGAAGTGGGCTTGTCATTGGCGACCGGACCGTCCATTTCCAGGGTAGGTATGTGATCTTCAGGAAGTGATTGCGATTGTATGGCTCCATGGTGCGCATCATGTCTTAAGAATGGCTTGACCGAGTCGCTGTCTGGAAATTCGGACAGGCTCTCCTGTTGGGCTAACTCTCGTGCTGCTCTTTCCGTAGGGCTACCAGTCGCTTCCGGTGAGTTCGAAGTGCTCTCCGAGAACTTGAGATAATCTGTAGACTCAGTCCGAGCCGTTTCCAAATCGGCCCGAGATGGGGTCTTCTGTGATTGATTTTTCACGACCGTCATTGGTGCAACGTCTGTCGCCAAGTTACCATTACATTTTTCCTGAATAGAAGCATCCTGAGAGCCAGACTCCACTGGATCTCGGTTTAGAGGAGACATATAGCCGGTGGTCTCCGAGGAGGAGGTAGTGTCCGCAGCCGAAAGAACTGGGCTTCTCCCACCTTCACCTTTCTCAGCAACATCCGGATTCTTGGCTTTCTTAGGAATCATACGACCACTAATAGGGTCGAACTCGTATCTCGTGACATTCTTCTTTGTGTGAATCGCAAGTGGGCCTCTTGGCTTACCTGACTCGGTTGACTGGGGTTTCTTGAGCGTGTCCGAGGTCTTCTCAGACCTTGCCGTGGTCGTCATGGTACGCGGCATTCCATGAGCTATATCCGCATGGGCCTTGTCCACAGATTCGCCACCGAGCCCAAACAGCGCACGACATAGGGATGTAAAAGTCTTATCGAATCTCTCAAAAGGCTTCAATGGCTCAAGTCTCCTTCCAAAGATAGCTCCGTAAGGGTCATTTTCAATTGCCTGCTTTATGTGGTCCATCGTGCGACGAGTACGGTTCACCTCCATTTCCCAAAAGTCTTTGTAAGAGCTTGGATGCCTTGAGGACTTTTTCATGGTCTTCTGAAAAGGCAGGCTTGAGCTCCAGGTATGGCTCCACCACGGCTGATGATCCTCAATGATAGGATCTACTGGTCGAGCTCGACGGGTCGGTCTGGTTCGCATCCGAGGTTCACAAAGGTGTTGATGCTCATACATGTGCTTCTTGTAGAAGTCTGGGCCATGTCGATGGCTGTGAGAGCAGCGCGATAGCTTGCGGTGCTTGGAGGAGGAGATCACGAGTCGAGACGAAACGGAGTGTATAGCGAGAGGGTAAATGCCGGACAGAAGTTCGGACCCCCTGATTGCTTTAATATGCCATGTTGCCGTTGAAATCTCCATGATGCTGCTCTTTTCACTTGAGGTTGCTTGGGTCTTGGATACGAGGAGCCAAAGACGGGACAAAACAGGTGAGCCACAATGACCTCAGACCGAGACGGCCGCGAGGCTATAGACAGTCACATCGAACGATGTAGTGACGAGCGGAGAAAGAGGCCTGACATAGGCCGGAGACTAGCTTTGTAGAGCAAGATAGTAATACGAGATCGAAAGTTCCCAAGTCCCAAGTCGATGAAGGAGTTTGACAACATGTATTGAACAAGACCATGAAGGCAAGTTGTTGGTGATAAGACGATAGGGCGGAGAGAGCTCCGATAAGACCAGTCGGTCAATGCGGGGTTAGGGGGCTGAGTCAGCTACCATGACATCTCTCACACTTCTGAACTCGCTATTGATGCTGGCCGAAAGTATGTGCTCGAGATGACACTCAAATAATGGTTCAATGGCACCACTGAGCCCACTATCTGCTATCTTCATGTTCTTTCGTCCCAGATTCCACGAACCCACACATGTCTGCCTTCTGTCAACACCAATTGTTCTCTATAATAATGCTGCTCAGGTACATCTATTGCCCTCGTCTAGAACTATCCCTGACAAACCCAAATCACCGACAATGGAGGTTTCAGACAGAAAGTTGGACCAGAATCGCAAACCTTCAATGCCCTCCTCCCGGCAAAGAACCCCCTTGTCCTCGGCCATTTCTAACTCCTCCGCTGCAACACCTACGCTCCATCCAAATCGCTGTGCTGCTTCCTGGGCAGTGACGGCACGTCCAAATATACGCCAGTCCCAGGCAACTGTTTCCGTTGGAGGCACTTGTCGGAGCTCTGTCATCCATGTATGTATCTTTCGGAGGGTCTCTTCATCGCTCCAGTCCCACCTCTGAACAACAAGCAAGCCACTTTTGAATTGGCGCAGGCGCACCGGCAGTCGAAGTGTCTCCCATAGCTCCGCTGCCTTCTGGAAATCGGAGGGGCTGACGAGCTCAACACCGTTCCGAGACCGGTTGAATATCGCCCAGAGATCAATAAGGCTTATGATGCCGCCTTCTTTGTTGAGCAAGCCCTTGCGGTCGTCGGTCAAGTATTCGGCCAGATTCCGTGAGAGTTCAGAGATGTACAAGCTTCCAGCGCCACTACCAAGCATATCCTTAGTCGTCACCATCCCCATCGTTTCCGCAGACTCCAGAAGGACTGCACTCGCTTCTCCTGAGAGATCGCCATTGGTCATGCCCGTCTCTCGCATAGATGCAGCAAGCGCCATCACCTGCTTGGCAGATGCCATCAGCGCCTCTAAGTCCTCAAACGCATTTCCGATGACAAATTCATTGTTCTTGCGAGCCTGGAGACCTCGCTGTTCGAGGCCTGCAATACCCACTCCAGGAGACCGGGAGGGCGATGGCACACTTCCTTCCGCAGGTAAAGCCACAGTTAAGCCCGGGGAAGCGATCGCGTTCGATTGCGATGGCTGCTGCGGCACGGGCGGGGCATCATAAAGCAACCATTTTCTCTGAATTAAAGCGCCTTTCAATCTCTCATGAAAGATCTGTATACCACCGGCCCGGAAAGACAATTTCATACAGTCAGTGATCTCCGTACTCTTGATGCTATTATGGCTGAAAACGGGTGCTGGCGATTCTGCGCGATACGAATCCATCTGGGTAGACTTCAAAGCACCCACCGCCGCTGCCAGGGAGGCACCACAAATCTCACATTCGGTGAGAGACGGATGATTCACAAATGTGCAACGTGGACATGATAGCTGAGCGTTGTCCGAAGACGATAAGCTCCGAGAGCCGTTGACTGGAGCTAGGCCTCCAGGCCCGGACAAAGTCGGATTGGATTGGGTTGGAGGACCATCTCGGCTGGATGTGGCAGTGATTACGGCCTTGAGAATTGTAGCCAAAGGTGGTTTAATGCCACAAGCTAAACAAGGTGGGATTAGTGTCGACGCTGTGGCTGTAGAGGGGTCGAAGTTCGACGGCACGGGATTTGAAAACGAGCAGATAGGACAGACCCAAGTCGCATTGATGGCCTTGGGAGTGACAGGCTGAATCTGAGGTCTAGGGGCCAGGAGACCCGGTGACTGCCCCCGAGATGGGCTTGCGCCAGCGCTCTTCGATTTGCTGAGGGAGCTCTTTGGCGGCTTCGGATATAATGTGATCTTCGGTGATGATTTCAGGAAACCTGCCTGAATAAAATCAACGATTGAACAGAAGATCACTCCAGGTGCGTCATACCTGATACTCCGCCCTGTCAACCTCTTTCAGATCGATGGCGACAGAGTACTTCCGTGGCTCCTCGAGCGCGACATAGCACACCCGGTGCGAGGTCAAGTATGCATGGCCATTCTGATAGTTGGGGATTTTGTATTTCCTACCATTGCCGCAACATTATCATCCCGTAATCGAGGTTGACCCAAGAGGCACACATTTGCATGCATGCATTCTACCTTGTTCAAAGGAACCGCTGGCGACTTACCCTTCGTACAACCCCACCGCATCCTGGACAAATAATAAGGTTTCATCGGGCAAAAGTGCAGGTCGGAGTGCGGTAGTTAGATCCAAAGGCTTGAAGAACATCTAGTAGAGCCAAACAGCATCTCTTCGCCGGTCGAGCTGGGAAGAGGGCAATGTCTTTTCTTGTTTTGAAGTGTAATTGAAAGATCCGTTTGACTATTTGGGAGGATGACGATGGGGGTCTCTCCCTCTTCGTTATCGGCGAGACTGCTAACGTAATCGATCAATTGTTTGGGGGGAAACTACGGCAAGCGACATCGTCCACTGGCGTCAAGGGAAAATCTCCGCCACCGGATGAAGTGGAAACTGACTGAGCGGTAAGCAGCTTGACTTGTCCTCCCTCGCTCCTCTTTTCCTCCTGTCATTCCCCTTCTCCTCCCCCTCTCATTTTTTGTGAAAACCGCTTCGTCTTTTATCGAACCTCCCGCAGACAAGTTCAAGACTTCGCCCCTCTTGTGGATTCGTGGCGGCAAACATACATCTTTCTCCTGATACTGTCGTCTTTGCTTTGTCTGTGTAGGAACGATGTTTTGACCTGTCTCCTTTAATATCGAAATCAACTCACTCGTAGCTCATACTTCTTTTTCTTGCCTTTCACCCTTCGCTTTCCCTTCATCCCTTGTTGGCCCTCGTTTAGACCTGTGTCCAATATGAGTGCTGGTATTCCACCTTGGCGTGCCACGGCGGCAGCTCCTACCGCCACGGCTTCTCTGTACTCCAGTCATGGTATGTGCACTTCTCATTCACTTACCGCGTCGATATTAACCAAGGCGATAGCAACCCCTGCCTATACCCCTGTTCAAGCACGCCGTAGTATTACCACTGCCAAAACAACGATCTCTGCCCCAACACCGGCTTCGTCGCACCAAACATCTACGGAAACCGCCCCCCGCAAACAACGAGTAGAGTGGCCAGAACCGGTGCGATTGTACGTACAACGCAGTTTTGCACCTGAAAATCGGCTCGCTGGAGTTGAGCGAGGCGAAATGGAAACCAAACTCCGAGCCGTCATCACCGAAGCGGCCGAGAATAATATGCTCGATAAGATCGATTGGACAAACTTGCCCCTGCCTCAAGTCATGGTTCAGAATGATCGAAACAAGATATTAGCTAGCCCTAGCGTATCGACTTGGGGCACCTTCGGCACACTTTCACCCAAGAAACCAAATAGCAACGGGCTGGAAGACGTGTCGAAGAAGCGGAAGTCGGTTGAGTACCAAGGGGATGCGAACGGCTGTCCCCCTTGGCGGAAAACTAACAATCACAATGCTTTTGAAGATCGAGTCACCTATGCCTCAACTGATAAGCGCCAAAGAATAGATTTGAAGAATACTAGTAAGTCTAAAGCCAATCTGGAAATGCGGAGGAAACGCTTCGAAGAGCCTCAGGCTTCTAATGGTTCCTCCGCGTCGTCCCGCGGCACCTCACCCGTCCCTGCTGCGAACACCGGCCCTGTTGTCGGAACTTGTCAGGAGTTGGAAAAGAATTATTTCCGCCTGACTGCCGCACCGAAGCCGGAGACCGTGCGACCCTTGCATATTTTGCATAAGACCTTGGACGTGCTGAAGAAGAAGTGGAAAAAAGACAACAACTATACATATATCTGTGACCAGTTTAAATCGTTGCGGCAAGATCTGACAGTGCAGCATATTAAGAACGAATTTACTGTCAGTGTCTACGAGATTCACGCCCGAATCGCATTGGAGAAAGGGGACCTTGGTGAGTATAATCAGTGTCAGACTCAGCTTCGCGCATTGTATGCACAGCAGCTTGGCGGGCATCCCACAGAATTCCGGGCATATCGTATTCTCTACTTCATTCATACTCGCAACTGGACGGCCATGAACGATGCTTTAGCCGATTTAACCCCAGCAGACAAACGGGATCCTGCTGTGAAACATGCCTTGGATGTACGCTCTGCCCTTGCTCTCGGAAACTACCACCGATTTTTCCAGTTGTACCTTGATACCCCGAACATGGGAGCTTATCTCATGGACATGTTTGTGGATCGCGAGCGATTGTCGGCCTTGGCAGCAATTTGTAAAGCGTGAGTGGTACCTGTTCGCCGGCTTGATTCACTTGCTAACCTCGAAACTAGATACAAACCCGACGTAAAAATCCGATTCATCACCGAAGAACTTGGTTTCGAGTCCGATGAGCAGAGTGCACGCTTCATTCTGGATCATTCCGCTGAGGATCTGCTTCAGGAGAAGGAGGGGTCTGTGAGACTCGTGACGGGGCCCAGGGCCGGCCAGCTTTTTGAAGCTGCCAAGGCCGATGCTCATCGGATCGTCGATATCAAGGGCCAGATCTAAGTTCATCTCTGTTTCTTTCAAGCCATTCTGCACATTTTCATTCTACATCACCTTCTGGATACTCTTGCGTACCCTCGACATATCAGTTTTCCTTCTACCGTCATGGTGTTTGGAGTCATCTTTCCAGATCTTTTACCCCGTCGTATTCCCTTTTCTCTTTTCTTGCGGCACACCAAAATATTTTTCTACCGGCATCGCAGGCGTCTGGATATTGATTTTTCGTCGAAGTGAGGAGATCTATACCCATTTCGACTCCGGGAAGCGTTGGTTGAGCCGGGATTTTTCTTGCGAGCTGGAGTGGGGATGAGGCAGGACAGTACTTCTAACCTTTAGTTCGATAAATCTCGGTAGTGCAATTGAATACGAGGATTTTTTTTGTATTCATTTTCTCCGGGTGCGGAAGTAGAATCAGGGCGAGCAATGGGACTGGACATGTCTTGGCCGAGCGTCTCAGCTTGCGCGATTATCTATAATGTCCACCCGAGGGATTCTCACTCCGGGAGTCGGAAGTGATTTCTCGTACTTTTCTTCAGGTTACACTCTTGTCAGTTGAATCTTCCAAAGTGATGGCCAAGTGAACTGCCTATGATTGATTAAGACAAGGCAGGAGCTTCAACACGGGGGGAAGGGATCGCCATCTTCCGGGGTCTAGGATCCCGAGTCGAGTATACAGCATAGTAGTACTTTCTGATGCATCCCTCGATGATCAGCATCAAGGTCTAGACCGAGCCTTTCCACCATTTCCACCATCGCAATACGGTCTGCTATCTACCTACCTCACTATCTATCACCTGTCTAGCATTGCACTGGTTGTTTTCATTCTCAACACCAAACAGTACTAGCCCTCCTTATGACCGACTATGTGTGTGTGTGTGTGTGTGTGTAGCTCAATTCCCCCTCCAGCAAAATGAAACCTGAATATCAGACACCAAGCACCAAAGAAGCCGACCCTATCCGTAATTATGAAACAACGCAGCTTAACTTACCCTGCTCAACTCAATGTTTCAAACGTCATCGATGTGACATATCATCTTACTCTCCACAGTGCATGCAGTAACTAACTTTTAGGGACGCTAACTTACATTACTTTATCTGCCGAAACCGCCAAATGTGATCGGTCTGATGGATCTCGGGATGCTCCACGTTGTTATGCACGCTTGATGTTATTGGTCCTTTGGGATGTCGCGGTCTACGAGTCCTTGTTTCGGTTTCGCTGAGTCGTATAGAGTATAGAGTAGCTTTTGTGGGTGGGTATGTCGGTTATAGAGGGGTGGGGGGAGATGGGTGGCTTCGGGGTCGGTAGGTGGTGTGGTTGTGAGGGTTATGGATTTAGTTGTTGTTGTTGGAGTTGGGGTCTGTGAAGTGATGCTGGGAGAAGACAGGTGTGCTGCTAAGGCTTGCTACTTTGTTCGCCATGGAATCGAGGGTTACAAGCGCACGGAGAAATATTGTGAGGTGGTTGGTTGATTGATTCTTTGGTTGGGTTGAGGGCATCTAGATCTACAGCGATGTCGGTCGAGAGTTATGCTTGTTGGCCAGGCCGTACTGTGGCAGGAAACCCACCAACCTGTACATACACATATTGATGCGGTAGCTTCGTTCTAGGCCCGTCAATGGTTAAAGCTTTGAATGGAGAGCACTCCAGAACCTACCTCTTTCCTACAAGAATATGATCAATATGAACCTTACATATTGCTTCAGAAGCTACTACGCCCGGCTTTGCAATATACCTAGATGCGATTTAGAATCAAGGTGTCCTCCTCCAAATCGACCGCGTACATTAGTGCTGTAGATTTGCTGCAACGAACCCGTCAATCTGCAAGGGCGTCTGCAGCAGCTCTGCAGGCTTGCAGAAATCGGCGGTTCCGAGTGTTCGTCTTCGGGAGGGAAGCCCACTGAAGGAAGTTCAGGAAGTACTTTTCTGTGACGGAGGAAAGAATTGAATTGGTCCCCGAGGAATTCCAGAGCAAAGAGAGTCAAGGAGTCATTTTGTTTCGAGTGTAGGTCGCCACATGGCGATATCTCAAGTTTCCAAATTATCAGAAAAGAAAGTCAAGTATCACAACCCCCAGGGCGGTAGTTACTGTACCAGATAGCGAGTGGAGTTGCAACTACGTACAGTGTGGTACTGTACACCCGCAATTGTGAATTAATCCCAATATTCCATCTCGGACCGGATAAGTCGACCGGCTAAACAAGCTTGATTTACTCTGCACCTTTTTCTTTTCTTGAGCTGGCTGAAAATAGGCGAAAACAGAGTTTTTGGGTGGTTCGTGGATGGCAAGGCAAGAGTTTAAGCATTTTTGCTCATCTGTTCTGCTCCCCGTCCGAGCTCACTCACTCACTCACTCATATCGGCCAGAAGAGCCAACCGAGGAATGGTCGCAAGCCCCTCCCTCCCGGCTCTCTACCCAAGAAATCCGGGGCTGATAACCAGAATTCGAGGTAGTTCTTTGCCGTGTGTCGGGGGGCTCTTTGGGGGAATGTCTTACACTATGCTGGCTGTTATTGAGGATATTGAATTGTGAACTGTGAACGAGTCAAGCCGAGTCAAGTCACCTTCACAGCTGCCGAGGCCACACCCGCACGCAGCAACCCCAGTGCCACACAGCCCACAGCCTGCCCACAGACCACCCTCCGACCGACGAACGCACTCCACTGCAGTTCCCGGACTGGAGTGCCCAATTAATATTATCAGATTTCGTTCTCCGATAAGCCAAAAGTCTGATCCACGGTAACTTATACGGTACACACAACATGGGTGAGAAAAGTACGGTACGGTCTGACTGTCCTTGGGAACAATTCTAGTACTAAGTACCTTCGGCTCCTGATTAGTTTCCCGGGGAAAAGGGTTTGTGCTTCTATTTTCCATCTTTCCAACGAGCTGGTCGGTATCCAATCCCACTGCGGATGTTCTTCCTGTTTGGCACTGGTGCGGTGTGGTGTGCCCAACCTCCGTCCCAGGGGAGGGGGGGGGGGGAAGTTGTTGATCACACTGCAGAGAAAAGTGAAAGGGGAGTTAGGGTGAAGGGGGTTCCTTTTTTTTTCTGTTCAAGGGAAGAAAAAAGCAAATAAAAAATAATTCAAGGGCCTATATTGCAGGTCCGAATCAAGGTGATGGAGAGACAGGGCCGGATGGCATCAGAATAGGGCATATATCCATGCAGCAGGGCCGGGGAGCAACTTCCGCTGGTGAGAAGATCTAAAATGAAGGACCGTCGGAGGTGGGGGGTGTCAGCGGCTGAGCTTCTCAGGTTTGAGGTGAGCGCCTTTAGGCAGTGAGGCACACACACATCCTACTCAGTACGTTTGTTGTATGACTTAACTAGTAGCCTGCTGGATTTTTCTGTTGGAATACATATATCACTTGTCCTATTAACCACATGGGAAATAATTAAATGTGAGGACTGTCGTCATTTCTCTTCTGCTGATGTAAGTCGACCACGAGAGTACTCCATACAGTTTTCCCGCATCACTACATTTACTCATAGATCACTCCAGTACGAGTAAAACAAGACCCGCGATCATCGGCGGCACCCACAGTTATCCGAGACGAATTCCCATCATCGTAACGGCTATCGCATGATGACAGACAGACCTAACGGCTTAAGAGACCTTCTTGCCACACCCTACTTCTAAGTTTTTTATCCTTGCGACCACAGGGCTGGGGGCACACCCAATCAACCGGGTTTGGGGTAGCTGGAGTTTCCCGCCACAGTTGAACTAAACCACCACCACCACCATCATTACCAGCAAGCAGTTCGTTCTTCTCTCCTCCGAACTTTCTTGTCCTTCGAGTCCCATCAGTCCATCAGTAAGTTAGTCAGTCCATAGTGCACACTATTTCCTCCCCACAGTTCATCGATCAACGGGCCACCTTCCCATTCACTGGGTCGCAAGCCACCAGCCATACAGCCAGCCATCCAGCCATCCAGACAGACTTCTTGCCTCTTCTCTCCAAACCATCAGCAACCTCGTTCACCACCTTCTTTCTGCCACCACTGTCGCAAGGAGGAAAAGAATAAGACGCAACCATACACATCACTGGCGCAGGGCCGGTTTGCGCGTGGATCCCCTCTATTATCCAGCAACTTATCAACATCGACATCTTCAGGGGCGGGGCCCTTTCAAAGGAAAAGCGGGCCACTTTCTTCTTGCGTTGTCGCAATCCAGAACTTCTTTTCCTCCACCCCTCCCCTCCCTCCCTCCAATCCACGTTACAGGTTCACCCGTGGTTGATTCTGGGACGACTAAAAAAAAGATCCAGTTGAGTAAAGGCAAGGGAAGACAGGGGAAAAAATCGCAACAGAAAAAGCAAAATAGGAGGGCAAGAAACACTCCCTATCTGCCCATCTAGTCCATCCATCCTGTCAATCGAGTCAACAACCCTCGACAGGGTGCGCAGTTCATTACTATTATTACCTATTAGTACTCGGACACTTCCATCTGATTTATTATCAGTACTTTTCAACTGCCGCCCCTCCTTTCCCTTCATCATCTTGCTCAACCAGACGTCTCTCTCTCTTCTCTCTCTTTCTCTCTGAACAACATTCTTTTTTTTTTCTCTTTTCATTGTTCATAAAACTTTATTTTTTTTATCCTTCCCTCTTGATTCCATTCCTTCCATAGATCTTCTACGGTTCTTCCTAAAAGGGGTGTTGCCTCCATCCGAGTTTCTCTTTGTACAAGTCTTTCATTGCCTGAATCCGCCTGCCTGTCCTCCCTTTGCTTTTCTCCCGTGTGGTGGCCGATGACCCGGAGTTCTTTGAAAAAGTGAATGAACTTCTTGTCCTGTCCCTGAGCCTTATATTATATTATACTCTCACTACTATCGATCGCTTGATTGATAGATCGATTGAACACAGCCGGTGACATCTCAAACATCTGTCGGGGCGCAAGTCAACTTAACCTGAGAGGCCGACTTGCCGAAACAAGAATGAAGGTATGTTTCGCAATTGCTGAAACTTGCAAACTGGATCCGATCCAGCTTTAACGCCCCTCGTTTCCCGCCCCTCGTTTATCTCGATTGTCGCTTGTTTTTGTTCCGAGACCAAAATTAATTACTAGCAACAACGACCGAGTTTGGGCTGGCTGGCTGGCTGGGCTGGCCGCCCGCTTGGTTGTTTGCGATTGCGGTTTCTCTTTCTGCCAGTCCTCGAGATCCGTCTCTAGTCTTTCCTCCATTTTGAGGCGATTTCTTTTCCACCTTCACTCATACACTCTTTCCTTTCATTCATTCCGTCGATTCATCAATTCCTCTTAATCTAATCTAACGCTGCCCTCCGCATCATTCTTCAGGCCATTCGACGTTCACTGAAAGGGGAGAAAGATCCCAAACCCCACCATCATCATCACCATCTTTCCATCACGCCCAAGTCCGCCATCGCCATCCTCCCGCCGAAGAAGGTACGTTATGTCTGGTTTTGGCTGCTGCACCTTTCCCGTTCCACTTTCCACATCCTCCACCCTCCCCAAATCTTCACTTGCCCATGTCTCCACATCCCATTCTTGTTCTTTTCCCTTTTTTTATGCTTTGTCACTATTTTTGACTCTTTTACATAACCTAATCACTTACCCCCCTTTTGTACCCCTCCTTCATCCTATTTCTTCCTCCCATGACTACTTGATCCCGATCGCTTCTGTTTGTGGGGTTTGGGATTTGTTTTTCTTCGCATCCGCCCTTGGGTCGCCGGCGTCAAGACGGACAAATCATCTGCTCGCAAACAGCTGTTAACTTAACATCCCTGTTTTGCGCATAGGTTATCAAAGCGCTCTTCGATTACCAACCGGAGCCCGGGAACACACAGGAGCTTGCGTTCAGCAAGGGAGACTTCTTTCACGTTATCAGCAGGGAGGACGACCAGGATTGGTACGAAGCGTGCAATCCCCTCATCCCTAGTGCTAGGGGGTTGGTTCCCGTGTCCTTCTTCGAAGTCATCGGTAAGAACGAGAGAGATAGCGTCGGCTCTGTCGACTTCTTTAAAAAGAAAGGGCCGCACGACTCCGGTTTCTCAGATCGCGCCGCGTTCCCCGCCTCCGATTTCGTTCACAGCCCACCCCGATCCTCGTCGCAGCTCAGGATGTCAGCCTTAGGGAAGGGCTCGAGCCCCATGGTCTACGGCATCGTTCAGTACGACTTCCAGGCTGAGCGACCAGATGAACTGGACGCGAAGGCCGGCGAGGCCATCATTGTGATTGCCCAGTCGAATCCGGAATGGTTTGTCGCTAAGCCCATCGGTCGCCTGGGAGGACCAGGTCTGATCCCGGTCTCTTTTATCGAGTTGCGCGACATGCAAACCGGTCAGGCAGTAACCGATCCGTTGGAGGCCGTTAGGCGCGCCGGCGTGCCCAAGGTAGAGGAATGGAAGAAGATGACGGCCGAGTACAAGAACAGCAGTATTACTCTGGGTAAGATTGAGAGCAATGGCTCCTCATCGATGCAGTCGGTCACGTCTGGAGTGGATCGGATGTCTATTGGTCGCCAAAGCACTAGCCAAATGAGCCAAAACGGCCACATGTCTGTGAGTTCAAGTCCTTGCGCATCCATGGAGAGTCAATCGCTAACCTGGTGCGGGGACAGGCCTACCACAACCGCAACGCAAGCAAGAGTTCACTTGTGCAACAAGCTTCCCATCAGTCCCAACAAAGCTACCATCAACCTCTCATGGCGCCTATCGCGGCCTCAATCCCTCGTTACTGCTTCGACAATGATAAATACTGGTATATCATCGAGGCCAAGATGGAGGACGGCCGCTGCTGGGAATTGTCTCGCTACTACCACGACTTCTACGATTTCCAGATCGCCCTCTTGACCCAGTTCGAGGAAGAAGCGGGTAACCGTGGGAAGCCGCGCACTTTACCTTATATGCCGGGCCCTGTCACACACGTTACGGATGCGATCTCTAACGGCCGTCGTCAGAATTTGGATGAATACATCAAGAAATTGCTGGCCATGCCTCCTCACATTTCCCGCTGCCAACTGGTCCGCCAACTATTCGCACCCCGTGCTGGGGACTTTGAGATTGATCCGAGCGCATTTGGCGAGGACGCACGGTTCTCTGGTGGCTCGCACCATTCGTCGACGCACGAGCCCTCGCGCAGCGTCTCGCGGCAGTCCTCGCAAGCTCCGATCGCCGTGCACACGGATCGCAACTCTCATCAACGGGGGCAGCCGTCGCTGTCTCTGGGCAACGGCAACCCGCCTCCCATGAACCGCCAACCTAGTTCGATTACGCAAGTTTCTACCACCTCTAGCAGCGGCGCTATGAAGGTTAAAGTGTTTTTCCAAGATGACTTAATCGCCATCCGGGTCCCTAGTGATATCAGCCTCCAGCAGCTGAAGGAGAAGCTGATTGACCGTCTGAAGATTCAAGACGAAATCGTCGTCCAGTATAAGGATGAGCCATCCGGCACGTATGTCGACTTGGCCAATGACGCCGACCTTGACACGGCGATCTCACGAAACTCCAAACTCACACTATATGTCGGAATTGCATAGAAGCGGTGATCCTCTCTTATCTCTTATAGACCTGTCTGTTCTTTTCTTTCCGTTTGTCCTCACCCCTAACCATTTCCGGTTGCGGGTGTCCTGGTGTTATGGTGTCCTTCTCTTTCTGCCCTTGGTCATCAGCCTCTGAGCGAGTGTTGTTGTTCTGAGTCACGAGGTTGATACGATGACAAAATGACATGTCTGAAACGTTTATGCCATCATGTACCCTCTTTGAATTTTCCTTTGTCCACCAGGCCATGGCTGATTGTGTCCTCCATACCCTGTTCTGCGTGCGTTGTTGTTCCGTGTACATAAGCCCTCTTCTGCATATAATCTCAGCGACTGTAGGTGGATACCTACTTCATTTTTATTTCTATGTACCTAGAGTACCAACCATCCACCTAGTATTCAATCCATGGCAGTGTAAAAAGACAGCCAATCAACCACGGGACAATTTCCGTCTCCGCGGGTTTACTTACGTCAGCATCGGATCAATTGCCGAGAGGCAGATCACATGACGAGCATCGGAACGAGGTCAATCCCCTTGGCTTTTCGTGGAAATCCATGTGTTGGTTGGTCATACTTCTCAGTTTTTGTGCTAGATTTTGTCTCTCTTTTCTGTATATTGTCACGACTCTCGAAGTGGATTGTACTGTACATATCGCTTTTCCCACGGCTTGTCTCTTATCGCGTGTCCTAAATCCTCCGTCCACTGTTCCGATTGCGATCCTTTCGTCCCCGCTTTTTGTCCCTCTCCGCCGATTATTTACCGACCGGGCAACCTCGGTCGAAACGAAGTGAAGAAGCGCTTTCCACCGGTTTTGCACTGCTTACATGCGCTTGACGACCGCTACCAAGCGCCTTTGAGACTTTCTTTCTTTCTTTCCATTCTTCTTTCTGCTTACAGTCCCTGCACTCATGAGCGGCTCGTCGGCGAAAGTCTGCGCGGACTACTTGCCCAGCGCATTGCGGGCCCGGGGCTCTGTTCTGCGTCGTGCCGCACCTGCTCCGCGGGAAGTAGGAGGAGTCCGTCGAGCATGTTCTCGCGACACTCGTCGGGGCTTGCATCATGATTTCCGGACGAGGCGTCCGTCGACGAACGTGCGGGTTTGTGGTGGTTCTGGCCCTGTTGACCTGAGACGGGTTCAGGGTCAGTATGCGCGGAGATTCGCGACAGCAGTTCAGGAGAAGGGCGAAACCTCTTTTTCTATCTCCCCGGGTGCAGCTGGGCTGCGCGGGGGTCCGTTGGCCGAGTATGATGTGAGAGTGCAGGAGGGTCGCTTGCGGGATGATCCTTATCAGCGACGTAAGTGTCTCCCTTACCTTCCGGGCGTGAAGCAACACCAGCGGGGCAGGGTCGCTAACTCGAAATTGTTGTCCCTAGAAATCATCGAGAAGCTCCAAGATCTCTACGAACGCTTGACCTCCTATCACCCGCCTGCGGTGGTGCACCCGAGCCCGGAATCCCTCGACCCCAAACCCAAGTCGTCCTCGTTCTTCGGCTCGCTCTTCGGGCGCAACAACGACAGCGCGAAGTCGGAGCTGACGATTTCCAAGTCCCTGCCCAAGGGCATGTACATGTACGGCGATGTCGGGTGCGGCAAGACGATGCTGATGGACCTGTTCTTCGAGACCCTGCCAGATAACATCCGGGCGAAGAACCGCATCCACTTCCACAACTTCATGCAGGACGTGCACAAGCGCATGCACGTGGTCAAGATGAAGTACGGCCATGATTTCGACGGGCTCCCGATCGTGGCGGCGGACATTGCGGCGCGGTCGAGCGTGTTGTGCTTCGATGAGTTCCAGTGTACCGACGTGGCGGACGCGATGATTTTGCGGAGGTGAGAAAACACGCCCACAGATCTCCACACTGTTCCCGTGACAAGAGCAATTCTTGGAATACTAAACGCTATATCAAAAGACTCCTCGAACACCTCATGGCCCACGGCGTCGTGCTCGTCACCACCTCCAACCGCCACCCGGACGACCTCTACAAGAACGGCATCCAGCGCGACTCCTTCATCCCCTGCATCAACCTCCTCAAGACCGCCCTGCAGGTGATCAACCTCAACTCGCCGACGGACTACCGCAAGATCCCGCGCCCGCCGGCGGCCGTCTACCACCACCCGCTCGGCCCGGCGGCCAACGCCCACGCGCAGAAGTGGTTCGAGTACCTGGGCGACTTCACGCACGACCCGCCGCACCCGACCACGCAGGAGGTCTGGGGCCGCAAGATCGCGGTGCCGCTGGCCAGCGGCAAGGCGGCGCGCTTCTCCTTCCAGCAGCTGATCGGGACCGCCACGGGCGCGGCGGACTACCTGGAGCTGGTCCGCAACTACGAGGCGTTCATCGTCACGGACGTGCCGGGCATGAATTTGAACCAGCGGGATCTGGCGCGACGGTTCATCACGTTCATCGATGCGGTGTATGAAAGTCGGGTGAGTCACCCCCCCCCCCCCCCCCCCCCCCCCCCCCCCCCCCCCCCCCCCCCCCCCCCCCCCCCCCCCACCCCCCCCC